>JAQGBT010001881.1:0-27973 GCA_034698585.1 Disparrhopalites patrizii | reverse complement strand
GGCGGGGAGGGTGGGACGGTTCCATTATTTAAATTAATTGATTTTTACAATGTTTTTGGAGCTCTCGTTGCTCACGTTATAATGACAGTTTGTGGTACATTGAGAATACATTTTGTTTGATATTTTTTGATTGAACCACGGTTAAAATAAAACTATGCAGCGGCCTTATATTAGTATATCATTTTCAACACTTATGACACTCTTAACATACGTAACGCTATTTACAGCAGCAGCAATATTTTACATCACAGCAATAGCAAACCAGACAAAAATAACTTGTCAGTTTTTCGAAAATATTCTTAATACTATTTTTTTCACTATTTAATACTTATTTCGAAAAAAAGGGTTGACAATCTCGAAAGCTCTTGGCTTTAGAAACAAAAAGGGGAAGCCTGTCATGGAATATGTGGAAATTCCCCTTTAAAAAATCTATGGCGAATGTCCTTCCCTGAAATTAGACCTGATCCTGTTTGATCTGTAAAAAATGGTTATAATTTGTCAATTTAATCTGCATTTTCAAAAGCCAAGAGCTCACAGATGTTATCCTCCTTTTCTTTACAGTGCAAATTGATCAATTATTATTCATAATAAATCCCTACAAAGTGTGACCGCTGAACGGTCGATAAACGCACTTTTTTACTGTAATAACAATTCACAAAAATTTTACAAAAAATTGACACCAGACACTTCTTTCCACTTTCACCCAACTTTCACTTTCAACTCATTTCTCTGAATCCAATGTTTTTTTTATAATCACACATTTATTTTCTCTCCCTTTCTCTCTCTCTTCTTATGAGTTTCTTCTGGAACATAAATAAAATTTTGTTAAAACACATCTATATAGGAACGAGAATTTTGAATTTTACTGCTACACAAATATACTTTTTGTCACTCGAAATGAATTTCGTCTGATATGGACAAGATGAGATTGTGCGTGCGTTGTATGATTTGATTTTGTTTTAAAAATTACGATAAATATAAGAAAAGAAATACTTCCATATATTTGCCTCCTTGGTTGTGTATATGTGATTTGGAAGGGGTTAAAGAGGACAGGAGATTTTGATGATAAATAATTGATGGTTTCTTATGACTTTTTTCTCCCTCTCTCTCACACACAATTTTCACACATTCTCCCTCCCCTCCCAAATTGCACTGTGGTTTGGGTGCTGGATGATGTGTGTGAACAACATTAGGATTACCGGGAATACACGGATCCCGAGAGTCTCATGCCACATGGAGTGAGTGAATTCCGGAATACAGTGGGAGTGACGGGGATGTGTAGTGGTTCCGGGATTGTTGGTGGAGGCTACGGAGGCATCATCGTCCCCCCGGCCGCTGCCATTGAGATGAAGGTGTTGAAGAGCAATCGTCCAGCCGATATGGGAAGTGTGGATAGTTCCGATACTTACGCCAGTTGCCAAACACATCCCTTTATGTCCCAGGAGGAATTGGAGTCCAACGTCTATGTGAATCCATTGGATGGTGGGGGTGAGAATGATCGACCCTCCACGTCCTTTGGACATGGTGGGGGCGGGGGTGGGGGTGGTGCTCAACATTCCCATGGTGGGGGACAGCCACCCAGTCCATGGGGAAGTCCACGGAGGAAGCCAGCCCTCAGGACAGCCGTCAGGAGCTCTTCCGGGGAGGGGGAGGCTCTTAGAGGATCTTCCCAAGAAAATCCCTCACCCGCCAGGACACGGAGGGCCAGATTTCAACAAGTACCTACTTCAGACTTTCCTGTATGTTTGTTGTTTGCCGTTACCTCTTCACCATTTGTCTCTCTCTTTCTCTCTCTTTCTCTCTCTTTCTCTCTCTTTCTCTCTCTTTCTCTCTCTTTCTCTCTCTTTCTCTCTATCTATGTATATATTACACTATTAATACTAGAAAATGTACTTCTCTTAAGTCACACATCTCTCTCTATCTCTTCTACCCCTAACTACAGTCAATCTCTAATGGGACAGATCTGCGCCACAGCACTTGTAGTATCCCTCTACAACGTGTATCTCTTTAGTAACCCATTCTTCTACAGCAACTACATACAGTCGACTCTCTCTCTCTCTCTCTGTGATGGTTCCCCATAAATCGGGAAATTTTCCCAGAAAAGTTTCCCCGTCAAAATCAGCAAATTTTCCCCGTTTTGGCAAAGAACGGTTAAAGAGAGCAGTAATTTATATGTTAACAATTGGAGTTTTTGAGGGGAGCATTTTCTGCCACCAATATGGAAGAGAAAACCGTTATAAGGGAGCTCGTTATAGAGAGAAGCGACTGTACTATGCCTACTAAATTGCTACTGTATTTCCTCCTTAATTAAAAAAAAATTGTGCCTTCTCGAAGTAATTGGCACTTCCCTCTTCTTTTCCATGGCTTTTATTCATTTTAATATTCCAAAAATGACTCGTAAAATCTTAGTTCAAAAATTACTTTTAACAATTATTTTAGAATATTACTTCAAAAAATTACTTTTCAAAATTACTTCCAGAAATGAATTGGGAAAATTACTTCCAATTACTTTCAAAAATTACTTCCAATTACTTTCAAAAATTATTTCCACAACTAGTTAGAGCCAGAAAACAACAAACATAATTGTTGAAAATGATCAAAAGACGGTAGAACTCTCCGCCTTTTAGTCTACCCTGTATTAGTACTACCTGTAGTTATACTACTTATTCGGCTTACTAAAAACTCTTGTATTTAGATTTTTTTTAAATTTCTCCTCCTTGTACAACTAACCAAAGCCGGTCTAACCTCACTGTAGAAATGGCAAAATGTACAAACTGCCAAATATCCCCCTGATTTTACCCATTTCTCCCCTCTTCAACTGTCCCACGCATGACTGGAAGCTCCACATATTTGACCAATTTCTCTAATTTTTTTCTTTTCTTTCCTTGGTTGTAAGTTCTTCTTATGAAATCTCCATGTCCCTCCCCAAAACGTGTGTGTTGTAAACGTTGTCAAGCATTATGCACCTTCCCCGCTTCCCTGGCCTAATTGAACCCCCTAAAAAACCTCTTGGCTTTTCCCTCGATATCTACATATATGTTAACCATTTCGTGCCTTCTCCCCTGATTTTTTTTATGACCAGGTGGATTTTCTTGGGATTTCTCCCTATGTTCCTTCTTATTTTTTTTTCGTTCCTAATTTGTTTTTGAAATGTTTCGTGTAACCTTCTTCCATCTCTCCCTTACACATTCTTTCCCCCGGTTTTGTTTTGTTTTTTGAATTATGTATGCGTTAGCCCTCCCAACGCTCTCTCTTTCTCTCAATTTTGTGGCTTCAAAATATGTACGTTTACGTACATGTATAGTAGTTTCCCCTTTTAACCTCTGCTATATACCCTTCTCGATGTGCATATATCCAAGTAGGAGGAAAAGAGAATTAGGTACAATGGTAGAACTTACCCCTTTGATAGATGGCCTTCTGTACAGGGCTAAAAACTCTCCCACCTTTCTTGCAACCCTTTTCTACACCCGCGAATGAAAATTCCCTGCTGGTAAAAGAGAATGATTAGCATAATATATTAGTTTATTTTGTTGAGGAATAAGAAAAAAAAACCTGTAGAGTTGGATATGAAAGCCTAGTATATCTAATCTCCTTGTTAGTTAACCCTGCCGTAAAATATCAAATAATTTTGGTATTTAAAAGGGAAAAAACCCATCTTGCAATAACTGCCCTTTTTGTATGTACATATACATTACGGCTTATGTATATGTATGTACGTACATATACATAAGCCTTATAACTAATAGAATTGACCCCCTCCAATTGTTGTAGCCGTACCCCTGCAGTAGTCTACCAGAATTTCCATGTGGTGTTTCACAGCAAAAAAAAAACATTGTCTTTTGTTTATACAAAAAAATAAACAAAATCTGAGTAATCACTCTTTGAACGTCAACCCTTTGCGTACAGTAATTGTAAACAAAAAAAAAATTGACACGAGTATTGTTTTTTGTTTTTCTTTAAAAAAAAAAGCACAAATGACTGTGGTAGATAATTGAGATCTCACGGAAGTGTTACCTAACGATGTTGTAGAAGCTAAATAGTATGTTTTTGATATTACGAACGTCCGTTGATTTTTTTTCTTTGTTTTGGAAAAACAAAAAGGGAACTACTAAATAAAATTGTGTTGTGTGTGTTTTTTTTTCTGTGTTACAATGAAATGACAACAGAGTTCTAGTAAAACACGCTCGAAAACTGAAGACTGTGCGAAGCGTACGGGGGGTTCACATGATTCCTTAACAAAAATCAGTTCGGCGCATGATGAGAAGAAAAGCAGGAGACCGTCTTTTCTGCCTACTAAGGGAATTGCGTCCGCCACTAAATTGATTAACCAGCATTTGTTCGGTATGTCGTGTCGTAGTCCACACAAAAACAAATGATGATGAGTTGGCATGTTAAAGGCCATAAGTATTTAGGATTATAATCATTCCCGTAAAATAAGTTCTCCCTTTGACCATAAAAAAATATTGAAACAAAAAATACATAATAACAATCATATAAAAACCCGGGAAATCCATAGGCATAATTATTTTTAGGGGGGAAAATAAGAGATATTCTTAACTCCCAGGGATTTACCTCCATTTTCATCCTGGACAATGCATCATTTCTATTTGTTTCCACATGGCTCCGTTAATTCTTGAACGAAGCTTCCTGGAACACAATCAGATTTGATTCTTCCTCATGTTTTACCAGGAAAAACATTGTAATTGTTCACATATGTACATATTTCCGTACAATTTTGTGCCCTCAAAAGGTAATCTGCCTGAAGAGAATTTTTTTTTTTTTGCTTTTTCCTAATTCCAATACCGACTAATTGCGATTCTGATCTTGTTCGTCACATTCCTGAGGTCGAATTTTGTGTGTAATTTAACAGGACAAAAATCGGGGTCAACCAGTTGATTTTGGGATTAGGAAGAAATGTAATTGGTTAAAAAAAATATTCTTAAACCAGCCTAACCTTTGTCTCTAGATTTTTTGGTGAGGTAATAAAATATGTACGGAAATACAGTCTCCAGCACTTTGCTTAATTGTGGTCACATTTTGATTACCAATCGGCGAGGATCAAACCAGAAAAAACCAAAGGTTTTCCCCTTTAGTATTTCGAACAAAAAAACCCACTGAGAAAAAGTAATTCCTTAATGGTTGCTATAATATGAAGAAAGCATTACCGTTTTTCGGGGAAAAAAATCTAGCTGTAATATTCGAACAAGTAGAGTAAGAAAAAGCTATATAGCATATCGTATTTCCATTACACTAATGATGAGCAAACCCCCTCCCATGCTTTTTTTCCAGGGCACATATGCGTAGTATCTTAAAAAAATAAGGAAGGATTTTTATCCTCTTTCTCTCCCTTCAAAAAACTAGATCCACAATAGGAAAAAAATGGAGAAATTGAGTCAATCATGAATAGGAAAAAGAGAGTCGCGTGACAACGAGTTATAATATGAGTTTCTCCTTTCTCCTTCAACCCTTTCTCCTTTCCCTCAGTTTTTGTTTTAATGTGAATTGTTATTTTCCTTACACGTGTAACATCTGTATCCACATGTCCAGTAAAGGCTCCACTTGTCACTTGTCTCATATTTCCTTCTTTTTCCATCCTCCTCATTTCTTCTATTAACATCGTAAGCAGGGAAATTGTGCTTTTCAGTACTTCCTCTTCCTCTGTTTCCTCCTTAAATAAAAAAAATTGTTTTTATTAAGTTTCCTGTCTACTAAACATATTTTTGTGGTAGAATCAACTTCCTTTTTATTCTTTGAATTTATTACAAATTAGATTCTTTTGTATACGTTTTCTATCTCATTTGTTTTGGCCATTTTTGGCCATCTGATTTCCGCCTCTCATGTCTCGCATCTTCTATTTCCTGTACAAAAATCCTTTGGTTTCGTCATCTTTAATCTCGTTTGCTCTCTCTATATCTCTGTCTCTTCTAATCTGAAATAATTTTCTTCCCAGAATCAACTTTGCCTCTTTTTAGTACCACAAATGTCATTCTTTTGACGACTGTATCAACAGGCAAAGACATTGTGGGTTTTATTCCTTCATAATTTTATATATCTATAGAATACTGCCAGAGACTTCACCGCTTTACATAGTCTCTCTCTAATATTTAAAAAAAACAATTCAAGACTAGAAAATCAAGAAAGGCTTTAGCAACAAAAAAAAAAGTTTATGCTTCTATGATTTATACAATATAAAAAAAGAGTCATATGAATTTGATCTTGACAGCCATTTTGTCTGCATGGAAAAATGCAGAGAGAACCAACATTAAAAATGGATGATGGTTGCAAGATTAGAGAAATATGGAAGGTTGGGAAGAGAAGAAAAAAAAATTATGGGACCAAAAAAAAAAAAATTCCTTGACTCTTTTTTCCCCCCATAAACTTTTTACTCATTGTATGTTTCTTGCAGACAGAAATCCGTACATGCATTTTTCTGCTCAATTACTTTACTATTATATACATACATATAATTGAAGTACACTATTTCTCCGGTCATTTTCTTACTCCTTCTTAAACAGTAAGAATGTATACATATATAAATCTTATTTATTATGTATAGAATACGTAATAAATAGGTGGAAGAATCACATTTTGTTCTTTTGCTGCCTTTATATTTGCCATTATATTTGTATTATAAGAATACTATTATTCCTAGTTACTATTACTAATGTCATAGTCACTGTTACCACAACGTACGTGTCAGGCCTCTGTTCTTCTCCACTTGCTCTAATGGTCTATAATGAAGTCATGTTGAGGGTCTGCATGCTACTACTTCATTTATACTCCCCTCCTCCACTTATGTTTTTTTCACTCTACATTTTATTCATAAAAATGTGGAGAGTGACTCCATGAAAAATGCCACAATAACCATTTTTTTTATCTCCATGGACTTCCATATCACCACAGTAGTACACTATTATGTACTATTGAAGCAATCATTTCACGTGGAGAATGAATGCACCGTGTTTTGTGTGCATGAAGGAAACCATTTCTCTCTCTTTCTCCTACTCTTTTTTCCCTCAAAAGACGGGGGCGAGACAGGGCCTTTGTGTATTATAAAGAACACGTAAGGATTTTGCACATGAATGTATGTATGCATACATACATAAGCATATGGGATAATAGTATGCCTACACCAACATTCTCAAAGTATGATTGTGCCCAACCGGTGTATACACTTGCATAAAATGGTCCTTAGCCAATTTTCTCCAGGTACCACATATGTATCTTTTGTAGTCCCATATGAGAGAAAGTCAAGGATGTTGAGTCGGATTTTATACTGGAGAAAGAAAGGCAGTAAAAAGAACGTTTTTCGCCCTTTTACACTCTCATAATCCTATACTTTGTTTTTTCCCCATGCAAAAACAAAGGTCTGGACAAATCTGGTCCGTCTCTACCCTCCTGCATTGCTGGAGGGAGGTGATATGGGAGAAAGAGAGGAAAGTTTGACCATCGTGAGCTATTTACACAGGAAGTAGATAGAATTCATAAAGCAGGATTTTACCACGATTGAAGGAGACCTTTTTTTTTATTTCAGTTTTAATTAAAACATTTTCTGTAGAACTGCCTCAAGAGCCAGAGCAGAGAGCAGCTAGAGGAGCCAGACCAGAGAGGCAATTTGGGGGAAAATTTAATCACAGTTAAGTCAAGTATGAGAGAGAATCATCAGAGTAGGAACAGAAATTCCCTAGAGACTTTATTCAAAGACAAAATATTCAGGAAAATATTCTCCCTCCTGAAACCTGTGTTCATTCTGTGGAATAAAAAAAACTATTTTTTTGAAATTTGGACCACCTAAGGGAAGATTATGGCCTCAAAATATAGAATAGTCCTTAATTAACCATGCATACATATTTTAGATTATTTAGCCCCATCCTTGACTTTCTCTGGGGCTCTGAATTTGTTCAAAAAGTCTGTCCAGGAGTAGTAAGGAAAGGATTTGCTTTTTGTACAAATATATGTATCTATACGTATAAGCTATATATAAAAAAATATATAGACCGTACTAAAAAAGCGTATGGATGCCCCTCTATGATGGGCCTCCGTGGGCCTGGCATCGAAGGAGGACCAAGAGCAACAGTGAATTTTAATCATAAAATCTTTAGGGACTCATGGAAAAGTCAACCTTTTCAACTCCTCTTCCAAAGTCAATTATTCACCTGCGTCCCCGTGCCATCTATACATGCAGGTGTATACGTATACATGGATATACATACATACTCACATAAATAAAGAAATGTCATACAGCATCAGTCGTGGTTGTTTAATAGGAATATATAGTGAAACTATATAGGAAAGGCAAAAGGGACCAAAAAGGGCTGAAGTGAGAGAAAAAGGAGGGGGATATAAATTATACAAAGACTATTCCATGGTAGCCCTCCCCCCATCTCTCTCACTTTTCCCCATCTCTCAAAAATTTAGTATTATTGCCTTTTTTTTCTTCCCATCTCCGCATCTTCCTACATGAACCAAGTCATTTAAACAATGCAAATAGTAGTAGTAGTACTAGTAGGAATGAGCAGACAAGGAACAAGACGAAACAAGAGTGTGAGAGTGAATGAATAAATACTAATAGTAAGTTTCATAGAAGAGGAGGAGGAGGAGACAATCCAAGAGTATATAGGGATTATATTCACCCATATAGAAATGTGGAAGGCCAAGGAGACAACTATGGCTTCATACAAGAATCATGAAAGTGAGGCAAGGGCTACATAATGGGGGAAAGTTTTTGAGAGAAGGAAAAGTGTGACAGTCTTTTGTACACAAAGAGAGAAAAGCTCTTCAGAGTCCGACAGAAATAAAATAAATATATGGACAAAATCCCACAATAAATGTATACAATAGCTAGAAGAAAAAAAAGTTTTTATTTTTGCGCCAATGAGCTCCTCCATTTCTCTTGTGAATGCGTAGGGGATGGAAGGCGTCGGGGGAGGAGGAGGATGAGGAGGAGGTTAGATGTCATGAATGTTGAGAGGCGGCGAGAAAGTTATAATGGTTTTAGTGGTCTCTACTATAAGTATGTATACATCTTTGTTTAAAGGGTAGGGAGAGTCAAGTGGAGGAGGAGGAGGCAGTGGGAAAGTTTATATTGTGTATAGTTACATATATGCATATGATCCCTTGTTTGGACTAGGTATACCCAGTGTATGATGTGGGAATAAGGCAAAAAAAAAAACAACGAGTCGAGGAGACAAAAGAGAAGTTTGTGGACAGCGTAAGTAGTAGTACACACTTATGAATTGATGACTTTAGGTGCTGGCACTGGACTGACCGGAAGTAAATCATCATTAGAACAGAGAGCATTAAGCCCGTCGGATCGGAGGAACAAGCCAATTCTCAAGAAGGGTGATTTACGGTTTGACCCAGAAACTGAGAGATTAATCGATGACGGGGGGAGCTTAGGCGACGGTTCATCTAGTCGAAGTGGGAGTGTGTCATCCACAGCTCCTGCGGTCAAATCATCCACCACGGCGGGTGCCAGCAAAGGGAAAACATCCTCATCCTCATCATCCACCTCCACAGCACCCTGTCTGAAGGCCCCGATTAAATTCATGGGCGTTGACGACGATGCTGATACTAAAACTCACTCTAGACTGCCAAAGTCTCCGATGCCAAGAGGTATAAAGTGCCGTGTGTACATACTTTTATATAATCAAAACATCTCATCTTCCTTTTGTGTGTGTGTCTCTCTCTCTCTCTCTTTCCATCTCATCTTCCACTTTTACCTTTCTCCTTTTCTCTCTCTCCCTCTCTTTTTCTCTGACTGTCTCTGTTTTTCTTAAATGTACGTCGGTGCCTTGGTTTCCTCCTCCTCCTCCTTTTCTTCCTCCGTACATAGCATTTCCCACTCCTTATTACACTCGCTTTCTCCCTCGTAGGAACAGGAACGGAGAAAGATGTGTCTCTTCTCCCCTCCCGATGTCAGCATGTCTTTGACAAACAAAACTCAAATACAAAAACAAAGGAGAATCTTATCTTCCAAAACTTGCTCTACTCATGACCTCATTTCTCTCTCCATCTCTCTCTTTCCCTCGCTCTCTTTCTCTCTTTCTCTCTTTCCCTCTTTCTCTGTCTCCCTCCTTCTCTCTATGTCCCTGTCTCGCTCCTTCTCTCTCTGTGATCCTCTCTTCCTCCTTTTCGCTCTCTCTGTCTCTCTCCTTGGCTTTGTATTTCTACAATTCTCTTCACTTTTCACTGTGCTTGGTTTATCTGTTCATTTTTCTGTTTCTCTGCCTACTTTCTACATTTCTCTCATACTATCTTTTTTGCCTCTCTGCACATCTCTCTCTCTTTTGCTCTTCTTCCCCTCGGCACTTCTCTCTCTCTCTCTCTTGTTCTTCTTCCTCTATCTTTCTCTGTTGACACTGACGTCATTTCATTCTTACGCAAGATCTATCTCTTTCTCACTGGCAGTTTCCTCTCGCACACCCCTTGTTTTCTCTTTTTATTTTCCAACCACAGAACTTTCTCTTAGCTTTCGCCTTTTTCGCATGATGCAACCAACTACTTCTGAGTTTTTCTTTTCTGTTGAAATTTTTTTTCCTTAGTCTTTAAAGTATTTTCTGTATCTAGTGTCTGCCTTTTGTGTTTTATATTTATGTATTCTGTTTTTTTTCTTGTATGCATTTATGTCTGTAATGTATACTTTCGAAGACGTATCTATGTTTTTATTATTTACATATATGTTTATTTATTTGGTTTACATGTAATTTTTCCGTAAAGAGTGTATCGTCTTTGTTTATCGAAAATACACACACACGCGTTTATATGCGGAATACTTCAGCTTTGTTCTTTCGTATAAATATGGTTGCATCACATTTCTTATTGTGATATATTTGGCTACATACATAAACCAGTAAAAGCCTTGAAAGCATACAGTTTTTTTTTATAATAATGAGAATGCAATGTTTCCTCACCACTGACTAAAGAATTTATTGATGGGACATGAAAGGAAACAAGGTATTACTCTTTTTTCGATATTGCATATACTCAAAAGTTGCTATTTAATACTTTCTTGCGTAGCTTTTACAACAGGGTTTTGCAAAGCGGAGGATTATTTTTTCTAAAACTAAAAAACACTGACGCTTTAATATAATTCCGGGCGTTGTAGGAGGATTTTATACACATTTGTAAAGATGTCTTATTACTGCACAATTAATTAAACTTTAAGCTTTTGAGTAAACTACTTCCGAAAATTGTTTTCCTCATTATCATTGGCTTGAGCAATTGGGGCATTTATGGCAAAGAAATCTCTTTCTTGAAGAATTCATAGGCTTCTAAAACAATTTGGCTATTTAAAATCACAAATATTATTTAAATACACGTAAACTATCCCTTTCATATAATCTTTTTAATTGCAATTATTTCTTACAACATCCAAAGGGCTTCGTGACTGGCAGATGCTTTGACATATTTCGCACAAAAATCTCCCACAAAAATTCCTATGCCACACTCGCAGCTTTCTCAATAATTTTTTTTAGTAATACAGGTTGATTTCAAAAATTTGATGCAATCAAAGATTTCTATGAAATTATTTTTGAAATTAAATATTTATGTAATGTTGCAACAGTTATTTTCCATATTTGCTTCCAGCAATAAGTGTTATGTTCTTCCATTCTAACTCAAATTTTAATTAAATTCTATTAAATTGCATTTTAATGCGTGAAGCAATTTTCCAGTGGATTTCTTTGGCTATCAAAGCAGAAATGATGTATGACAGAGTGTCTTTTAATTACTGACTTCTATGCAAAATTATGTATCTTATTTAGCCTTTAGCATCTCGCTCTCAACTTGGCTGTGATGAGGTTTTCTCCCCGCTGTGGTATTTCTCGTTTACCGTGTCTAAATGACTTGATCATTACATTTTCTATTATGTACCGCAGCTT
This sequence comes from Disparrhopalites patrizii, assembly GCA_034698585.1. Taxonomy (NCBI): domain Eukaryota; kingdom Metazoa; phylum Arthropoda; class Collembola; order Symphypleona; family Sminthuridae; genus Disparrhopalites; species Disparrhopalites patrizii. The sequence continues at coordinate 16,091 of JAQGBT010001881.1, read as the reverse complement.
TTATCCACATATCATTACTTGTTCTTCTTCTTCATATCCCTATCTCTTTCAATCTCGTATCTCTTCCTGCCATAAGCCAATAATAATGACAATTTGTCCAAAATTGTTAAACATAATAATGTATACATTCTAAGTCGAACGTTTAGATGAGCTCTGCCGCCGTAATCATGATGTTTAATGTTGCGGAATACACCCATCGTACAACATATGTATATGCCTATAGGCACAGAGATAATCACAGGAGTTATTTATAGAAAGCAATTTCCCGTCTTTTAATCAAGGTATAAATTACTTGTTCAAAATGCCGGAGGTCACCGAGAAAATGTCTGTATATATGAAATTGACATGATAGGAATCTCTCCTCTTTTTTTTTTGCTCCGGTGTTGATGATGAGAAACGAAATTCAATTATTAGAATGCTCCCGAGTGACTTGGGTTAATTGCCAAGCATATTTGATTCGGGTGAGAGTGTTCGTTTTTGGCAGGGGTGTAGATCGGAATCGAAATCCGAATCGGAATTCATCCGAATTTTTGAGCAATCGGAATCAAAATCCGAATTTGAAAAATAATTAATGCAAGATTTGTATCGGAATCGAAATCCATATTTAATGATCGGAATTCCGTAAAAATCGAATTAAATATCGATTCCGATTCCGATATTTTTTAGTTGCCACCGAAGGACTGTTTTGCATAATCTGTGTAGACATATACACCGAATTTACATATTCATACATAAATATAGGCAGCATATACATATTCAATTCATGTTATGCTTGTATGGATTTGGCGCCCATGTATATACCTATCCCAGTTTTATTAACGAAATGTTATTCCGCTATATTATGCATATACAATGATTGCATACATACATACTACATTGTAGTTGTAGTACCATTGTAGTATGTACGTACATACAATGTAGTACCTGTGTGATATTTAAACTTCCATGCATTTAAAGAAAAACTTTAGGAGATGTTCAATCTGACTTTAGGAGATGTTCAATCTGATTGAATTTTACAGTCAAAAATTGCTAGGTTCGACTAATAGTTTTAATAAATTGCATATTTTTGGTAATTTTTTAGGATAAAAAATAGCTGTGTTAAAACTGTAGGAACCGTGTTAAATGCACTATGAACTGCTCTGTGATTTTGGAAAATAACGTGTTTGTTACTAAACAAGGATATATTTAAAAACAATAGTGCTTATTCCGTATGTTGCTAAAGATCCGAATCGGAATTGAAATCCGAAAGATCCGAAAAATGTTGGATTGATTAGAATGAAATCCGTATAAAAAATAAAAATCAATCCAAATCAGAATCAGAATTCAAAAGAAAAATTTGTACTTTCGATCTCCGAGAAGGATGTGAAATGAGATTTCCAAAATTATTCATCTGGTACACTATACATTGTTATACATGTAAAAGTAGGCTCACATGGGATTACGTCTAAAGAGACGTTTACAAGGAAGCTAAAAAAAAGTGGCAAGGACTAATGCATTGTACTTTAATACTACTTTTGAGATTTTTTTAAAATACTGACGAATATTTAACCAAGATGAGAGATATAGTGAAAAAATGTTAGTGCATTAGTGTTCCAAGGGGGTAATTCTGAATTTCGATAAATATGAACATAACCCGGCTTGTGTCTATAGTTTTTATACGTGAATTTAACACGCACACTGATGGCATGCATCTGAATCTGCTATCAGATGAAGGATACAGGACTAGAAAAATAAAATGTGTGGAGCTGTATTTGGTTGCATGTTCCACGGAAATATTAGATGTCATGACTGTTTGTGGAGGACTGAATCGTAAAAAAACAGTTCAAAAAAAAAAGGAGGAAATAGGAAGAAAATTTTATTAAATTACCTCCGCTTGTATTTTTCCTACACGGAGGCAGTTGACTAAATAGTGAAGGGGAGAAATAATGTCACCGTAAAAAATGCAAGTAATGTCAGGGAAGATGATGATGAAAGAGATAGGTGTGCAAATGGTTCCATATGACGTCAACACCTTCACTTTTACTGTTTTCTTACCTCCTCATAACAATAAATTAAACTCAACAATATCCTCTGCACATGCAACTAAACAAAATACATGTTCCATGTCCTCCTGAAAGCAAACAAAAGTGTAGGAGAATTCCATTTATTTTATTTTGTTGCCACGCATAAAATAGCAATACTTTTATCACCATAACAAGGCAAAGGAATACATTTTCTTAGTAATTTTTTCCGCGAATATTTTCGTTCGTATTGTGTGGCAGTGAGCAAAATCAGATGGGAAGCTCCTAAATATAAAATGGAGGGTAGCAGTAGTTTCAATGTGGCTAATATGCACATCACCCCAGACAGTAAGAAGGACCCGAAATATACAGGGTGTGTGACATCAAGGGACGAAAGAGTTTTCCCTCGATGTTTTTCTCTGAAGCGGAAGTGAAAGTAATGCCAGATACATAAAGAATAAGTTTTTAGATTTTATGTGGTTATTATTATTATTATTTAGCTGTCAAACTATATCATAAGCGAAACTTTCACAACCCGGACAGGAAATGTCCAATATTTTTTGATGAGCAAATCTGCTACAAATGATAAAATCTGTATAGCTGCAACACATTATTTTGTGGTAATTTTTATATAATTTCCTTGCATTTTAGAGGATTATCTTTAAACACACAACCCTTCTCCTCAGTGAAAGAGCAAGGGAAAGTCTTGGTAGGATTTTATCCCACTCACCCTGTACATTCGGTTAGTGATAGATGATAGATTAACTGTGACAGGACTTCGATTTGATTTTCTGCTCCGCTGACTTTCAACAATGATCTGAATCTGACAGGCTTATGCTATACACATCGGGTGTGTGTGTACATATGTGTGTGAAGGACCTGGGTGCAGAAATGGGCCGTCGTCCTTCTTGTGGAAGAAAAAACCCTTTCGGATTTCTTTTTTCTCCATTCTCATCTCTTTTTTTGTGTGTATAATATACATGTAAATACATACGTATATTTTCACTTTCCCTCTTTTTCTTCATCTTCTCCGCTGTCAAAAAAATACTTCTCACGCACTTGTCTTTCATTTCATATTTCTTTCTCTTTCTCTCTCCAGCTGTAGTGATAGTGGTATTTACCTATGTATGTATGGACTCTGGAGAGATTCCAGGAAATCAAGTTTTCTCCCTTACTCTCCCTCTCTTTCTCTTGTATTCTTAATCTTCTCAGCTAACTCAACAGGGTGCTATGAAAAAGGGGGAAAGGAGGAACCAAATATTTGGTGTGTCTTCTAAAAGAGATCTCTCTTCCATGACAGGGCAGTCAGGATTTGTAACAAAATAATCTGTGCGTATATATTTCCATTGAACCATAATGGTGAGAAGAGGGCGTTTCCCGGAGAAAGTCTTTAGGGATGTATGGGGCCATTCCAGTCATGGGAATAATGAAATTCTCCAAGATTTTGAATCAAACACCCAATGCATTCTTGGGATAGATAGGGCCTTCAGTTCGACAAGAGAAAGGAGGAGAAAGTAGCAGGAAAGGGCAGGAGAAAGCATTAGCATAATTTTAAAAGTCGAGGAATTCCGGTGTAAAAAAAAGGATACAGCTGAAACATTGTTCTTCGTAATGATCTTGATTTTAATTTTTGATCATGACATTGTGGGAACTGAACAAATTCAAAAACATGTGTGTGTTCTTCGTTTTTATAAAACGTACTTTTTTCTTTTGTTGTATGGAACTGTCCGTTTTGTTTACTTTTATTTTATTTGGTTTTGTCCTATTAGCTCGTAGCTGTTCTATGGTTGTGTCTCTTTTTATGATTTGATTTACAGACGTGATAGGTGACTTATTGCAGTTGGACCACGCGAATGGGTTAAACCTGAGTAGTAGCCAGCTGGAGTCGAGTGATTCCTCCACGATCTCGCCAGGGGGAGGGAGTGCCTCGACGATTGTTAGCCGACCCCGACTGCCCCCACCGTTGACCCCAACGCCCTCGTCCACGACCTCGAGCAAACAACCCACATTCGATGACCTTCTCTACGCCGACTGCTCCCCAAATGAGGACAGCAATCGCCATTTCTCCAGGAATAATAGTAATGACTCCAACTCCTCGTCCAACCAAGTCGCCGCTTCTTGAGAAAAGGAGTTTCTTCTATAAAAAAAAATTAACAAAAACAAAAAAGAACTAATTATAAACCGAAATTTCACACCCTACAAAGAAAAACTATTTCTAAACAATAGCCTACAAATCTTTTAAAAAACAATACCAACCACACGAATAAAAAAAAGGGAATCTATATGAACAAACATAGAATTACTTTTACTCCTCCTTTTTTTAAATGTTCATTATAGTCATTTGTATGGTAATTGTGCAATGCAAAAAATTGTTCATTTCTTATACTAACATCTAATATTTATCCTTCCTAAATTATAAACACAACACACTGAACATGCCAGGAAAGACAAGGTTGGTCACCTTCCAACCGAGGTACGACAAGAAGGTCATTGTTAAATTAAAAACCGCATTATATTCACATTGGACAAAGACAAGGACAAGAGGATTTGGAACTCAAAGTAACAAAATACTGTCAACTGTGGATATAGCATAAAAATATAGAATATAACTTCAAAATTTACAACGGCTACGAACAAAAAAAAAATTAGGGAAAGAATAATATTTCAGAAAAAAACCCACATTCAATAAGCGCTTCCTCTCAAATTAAAAAAAACGCGTCTCAATTAAATTTAGAGAAAAAATACTATACAATAAGCATACGATTACTTAATCTTAAGTTTTTTAATGCTACATGTATAAGACGAGAGAGAAAAATATTAATAACTACTATATATTACATGGACATAAATATAAAAAAGGAGTGTCTCTCTCTCTTTCATTTGTCGCTCAATAATAAAAAAAACTTTGTTGGTTATTATAATATTTTTATTTATTGTTATATACAATATTACATACATTTGCAGTAATATACTGTTAGTACATATATACGTATTTTAAATATTATCAATATATATATATATAGTATATACATGATATAATAAAGAACCACAAGGTAATTGCCAATGAAAAGCTTGATGATAATGTACATTCTATCATTATGACTTGTTAATTTAGTCATATACATACATAGAACACTATTACATACAGCTAACATATACAAATTTATTATCTACGAGAAAACTAATAATGTACGTATATTATATATTAATGTTTAAATAGCGTGTACGAAGGTATATATGATGGTATATGAAGTGGATAGAAAAATCCCCCTGCTTATTACTATAGACTAACTATGAAGTACATGAAGGCTATTTATACAAATGGATATATTAAATTAACGCGATTAAAAATAAATACATTTTAAAAAAAGACCTACTAAAAGATATAATAGTGATGAGCTGTAATGCGAAAATAAAATTGCTGCTAAACTATCACAATTTAAAAAATAATACCGCAATAAATAAATTATATGGTTGCAGATACAGATACAAGAGCAAAAATAAAAAACAACTTTTCTACATTAAAAAAATCAGTTTTAATACACAAGAAAATGTAAACCCATCCTTCTCTCCTTCCTTCCTGGTACTATTTACATATATACATACATGTATATAGTCTATCACACGCAGAGAGTGAGGAAAATGTGTGCACAGAGGGGCACACGCATTTAGACTATATGACTAGATCACATTATTAGGATGTGTACACACAAATGATACAAAAGCCCATGTAAGTTAAATATGTAATAGGGCCCATTTTATTACTTTCTCTCCCCAAAACATTTATTTCTATAGCTCTGCAGTGGCCCTCCATCCAATTGAGTTAAAGGGAGGCGGCATGACAAATTTAAGAGGGAAAGCAAGCAAGACCGGGAGGAGAACTGAACGGAGAAAGTGGAGAAAGTGGAGAAAGTTAAAGGGTACAAAATATATGGGAGGGAAAATATAAATGACAGCATTTTGATCCTTCCATGGAATTATGCACCATCCCTAATAAGCTTAGTCAAGTGGTGGTGAATGGAATTTTATTATTATTATTTATTATATGGAGGTTTCATATAAGTTGCTTTGGTGAAATCTGGAGGTCGTTTAGAGGATTAAAATATTAGCATTATTATTACTATGAACAGAGCCTCACCTCCCGCCGTGGAGAATGTCGGGGATAGACAAACCAAAGAAGGATACTTACAATGAAAATGGCTCACTATTGTCTGTATTTTAGTAATTCCTTCTAATAATTTAATTTCCTTTCCCCAAGGATTTATCTTTTCATTATATTGTGGGGAATGTGGGCATATAAGTCCATTGTTCATTTGCATTCATTGTAGCCCAGACTCTATCACTCTTTCAACATGGGATTTACGTCTCCTTTATGTTGTCAGAAGGTAATTCCATCATCCAGAGTCAGTGTAGACGTATTCTAATCCTTGCTTTGATATTATTCCTGTATTGAAAATAAAAGTATGTAAAATTCTAGGTAATGTCACATATAATAACTCTACAGTATCTTCTTCAATTTTATATTGTGATGACAGTCATGGGAATTACCCTGCTCTTCTGATATGCGTTCTTTTGAATACAATTGAGATATCAGGGGAAAGTGAAGACAAAGAAAATTATTCTCGCGCTGAAATTTTTATTTCATCTCTCTCTCTGGTCTCTGCCAGCTTCCTCTGAAACAAATTTCATGTCCCTCCTTCCAAGTCGTCAATCTTCTCTTTGCACACACGTACATAAATTGGTTGAGAAGGAAACGAAAGGGCTTTATTTTTATTTCCTATTCCCCCCTCCAGTTTTAGTGCAGATAGAAATGGTTTCCCTTGACACCCGCAAGCTTGTCAACTCTGAAAGATATAAAAATGTAGGTGAAAGTTTTCAAATGGGTTACCCTCGAGGAGAAGCATTCCATTGGGCGTAGGATGATTTTTTCATGGGATGTCTTCTCCATTATTATATTAATTTCCCATTGGGGGATTGATCCCCCCTAAAAAAAGGATGAATCAATCCTGTAAATGTCCATTTGATAGTAAATGATGGATTAGCCATGAAAAATTTCCATTTGTTTTACTTTTCATATGCAAATGTACCGGGAAGGGAATGTACCACCGGGTGAAAGTCCAAGATAGGATGAGGTCCCAAGTTTATTTACAAATTTCGTATATAGTACAATTACATTTGAAAATAGTTGTTAGTTTCTCAAATATTATTTGTCAGCTTAGAAATTGTTTGTTTTGTCAAAAGAAAAACATCTTTCCAAGCCTCTAACAGTTCCAAACGTCCGCCCACAGTTGATAGGGATTATTCAATAATTGTAATAAATGCACCAATGTTTCAGAAAGCACCTTTGCGGCTTGTGGTTATGTATTATAATAATTCAATGCCTATATAAATATGATCCTGATTTCCGTCCTTCACACCTTCATTTTCTACGTACTACTAATCTCTTCCTCTGTCTCTCTTTCTCTCTTTTCTTCGCACCTGCCATTAACAAGCACTGACAGTTAAAACACTTACAGGAGGGAAAAGCCTTTGAATTTGTACGGTTTTTTACTAATTAAATTATTACTGCAACCTTTTTGCATATAATCAATAAGCTATATAGCCACACCAATATCTTATATGTATAATTTCTCCTCGCTTTGATATTAAAACAAAATAAACCCCGAATATATGATTGTGTGCCATACAAATATAAAGACGCCTAATGAGAGTTGACTTACTGCTTAATTTTTTTTTGTATTTCGAAGAAATATTTGTATAATGAAATGCCTTCTACAAATTCAAGTCATTCCTATGTTTATTTAGGTGAGCAATTCAACAGTTACAACTAATGGTTTTAAAACAATAAGAATTTACGAAGTACACACACTCACGCGTGTAATAATCCCGTATATGAACCGAATCCCATCATTTACTACTGCAAAATCACTTCTCATTAAACTGTACCAGTAATATATTTCCAATTTAATTGAGTATTATGAGTAGATTTTTTGATGGACAAGTTAAAAACAAACAATAGAATGTTCCTTTCGAGAAAAATAAAATAAACAAAACAAAAGAATTATAAAGACTTCTCACAGGAGGATTAAATACTATTATCGTACATTACATGTATGTATGTACATATAAACCAGACATTTTGTTTTCTCAAGACTAAAAAAACACAAAAAGAAAATAATTAAAAAAAAAAAGTAAACATACCTCAAAAAGATTTTTGCGACAATCCGCCTCGCTTGATTCAATCAAACTAAAGAACAGAACAAAGAAAAATTTTAAATGATCAGGATTCATGGATAACAAAGAAAAATAATATCTTTCAAGCCAAGCTTATATTATATTTATTATGTGTATAGCTTCAAGGGGAGAAAATAATGGTGACGATATTGGATATTATAACGTACACAAAAATGCTACTTCTATGTGAAAGTAGTATATATTGTAATAGTGTTTAGATTTGAAAGAAACACCATTGTTAGTTTCTGATTGTCTTTTATGGGCTAAAATAAATAAAAATGCAATAATAATCAAACTCTAACGATTATAACTTTCATTGAATCCAGGGAAAGTAAATTTTCTTTTTAATTTTTGTCGAATTTTCCTATTTGGCTTTTCAGTCATTCAAATGTCCAAGTTATGTAATGTATTATTAAAAATAAAAAAACATTTTTATGTAATTAAATAATCCTGCGAGATATTCATTTTATTGAATTGTTTAATTTTGTATCCTTGTCTTTTGTTGTCGATTCTCCTCGCTATAGATATTTTTACGGGAAGTTACAAAACAGGATGAAAAATACAAAGCAGGATATTTAGCAATACGTGGTAGTAATTGTAATCTACATATATAGATGACAAACCAAAAGGCAACAAAAGTGAACCCTGCGCCTCCTTTGTCTCCATCCAGCCTGATGTATATATATGTAATGTATACATGTATACAAAAAGCAAAAAAAAAAAAATTCAAGTCTGAGTGAGGTCGTAGGTAAACAAAACAAAATTTTTAATCCTTTTTGTCACACTGTTTATACAGGAATAATTAAAGGATGCACACATGCGTCATACGTCAAATTAATTACAAGGTAAATAATAATCAGGTATGAGAAGTAAAAATGAATCCTCACCATTCATTTTTAGTGTCCCCCCAAAACAGTTGGAAGGTTTACATTTGTATGATTTTATTTTCACTACAATAAAACTTAAACTAGGTATGTAACTGGACAGGAAAAAAGAGGTTCATACATCTTCTCTCCGAGATTATCATAATGCAAACACATTTAAACAAAACAAACTAATATTGGGAACTTATTACCTCACAACCATATCCTTTTTCTCCTCAAGTCAAATGAAAAAAAGGACACAAAAATGCAATGTTTACAAATAGAAATCCATCCCATGATATTAAACACATACATAAGCTAGATATATTGTACATTAACGCATAATAGCACACGTTAGGCATTCGCAGTATCACATTAATAGAAGAAACTTTGCGGCAAATTAAATGCATTAAACACAGCCATGATACTTTTTTCTGGGCCATAAATTAGCCTGGCAGTTTGCAGTGAATTTTGGCAAAAGAACTACGCATTGGCGTGTTGAAACTCTAAATTTAGGCCTAATCGCGCATTAGGAAAAAGGTGCTTTTGCAATTCCAGGAAACTGATTTAACTGTCTTCTTTCATTTAGTTGGTTTAGTTCATTTAGTTGGTCATTTTAATTCATTCAGATTTTTTTGGCGTTTATTCCAGCCCATTTAAATTTTTTATAAGAATGTTTAGAATATTTAGAGGAAAACTCAATAAAATTATTTGTCAGATTCTTTTAATTCTAAAAAAAATACTAAGCGATACGTTGTCGATTTCCACTGCAATGAAAAAAATGAGTGTAGTAATTACAGATATAAGTTTAAATCTGTAATATGTCTTTTACTGTTTCTTTACTTATGAGTTTTTTAAGTGCAAGCAAAAGCAAATAAAAATAATTGCAAATGAACGTGATACCACTTGATTCGCAGATTCTCTGTAGAAGCAAGCAGTACTCACAGCGTAATAAATAGACAATGAGAAAACTTGGTTCACAATCCTAAATGCAGTGATATGTGGAAGAAATAAAATGCTGATGATTCAGAATTTCATTCCAGAAAAAAATCATTATGAATTAATAAATATTAATGTTAGGTATAACACAGCTTTTATATTCAAGCTACCTCTCATACGTCTACGCTTAATACCGTCAACTCAATTTAATCTTAGTTCAAAGAAATAGTAATCTTGGTTTGCCAAAGAAAATATGTAACGAGCCGAGAAGAAATCTATACCATTTAAAAAAAATACCGTATAAATAATTTGCTGACTAAGTTGTACCTAATCGTCCGCCATTTTCTCCCGTTTAGGAAATCAAATCTCACCTTTTTGCAATAGATGATCAAGTGAAAATTGGAGGGTAATAAATAGATGATAGAAAGAAACAAAAATAACCACGTAGAGTGTATGTACGGTACTGATATAAGTAAGGATATTCGTAAATAAGAATGTACAGATAGAAAAGATTTTATAAATTTATATAAACCTGTCTCGCACGATTACTTAGGGAGGCATTCTAATTTTCAAATTTTTGCAGTTTCCAGCAGAAATTAAGCGACATAAACCAAAGAAGAATGTACGATTTAAAAACAACGTAAACCACAGTTACACCTGCATTTTGTAAAAACAACAAAATATTAATTTACACCTCAATTTTTTTAACCAAACACACACGTCCTTACATGCATTATTTACAAAAATGATCCATTCAAAGCTTGCTGAAATACATGCATTTTTTTTACTTCGTCATATTAGTAAAAAGCATTCCCGTAGAAAGTACATACAGTTAATGGTTTAAGCTATAAGGTGAATTTGTGTACTTACATGTACATACGTATGCAAATAAATATATTCACATAAGGTTTTATATTGAAAAAGTGAAATATACCATTAATTCTAGGATTAATTACATGCATTTGATTTACTGGCAATATTAATGATGATTATTGTTATTTCTACGAAATAGTTAACTTTCTACCAAACAAACAAAAATTAACGAAAATATTATTACCAAAAAATTACATGCAACGATGAGTGGTGCCCAGCCTAAGAATATTGTGTAAGTTATGTGTGACAGTAGAAATTTAAAAAAGATTATATATTGTCCTCTTTCTTGAAAAAAAAAACAAAATGGAAGGGAAAAAAAGAGCGAAAAATACTATGTATTTATATTCGTCGTCTCAACTGCTGTGCAGTTGAGAGAGGGCTTTTTATGTGCAAAAACTTCATAAATGTACCGGTAATGTACAGGAGGTTGTATGTGGCATGCAATATTCAAAAACTGAAGAAAAAAAATCTGTAATTATATAATAATATAACCAGAAACGAATATTCAATAGGCATGTATGCAATGTAATATGTTGAATTCAATTTTTAAAGGAAAATGCCAAGCTCGCCAAGCAACAATGCAATCATTAATTATTTTTATTATTCTACCAGCAGTTACGCATTCTGGTAGCGGGTTTTATGAATGCTTATTATATTTGGGAAAAAGTAGTAATTTTCGAAAGAATAGGATCAATTTATGAGTAGAAGGATTACCCAGAAGTTGCCTAACGTGCCTATTTAGTAGTACCTACTAAAGTATCAGTCAAACTCCTTGAAATGTCGGGGTAAATAGAGAAAGAGGAGAAAGATAAGAAAGGTTGGATTTTTTGGAAAGTTCCGTCTATTCATAAAACTGAATTTGAAATGGCCCCAAAAGTTGGAGGGAATTAACAAAAATAAGAACTTTTAAAACCTGGGAACTATCAAGTATACGATTAAATAGGTACGAATGTAAAATTAAAGAGGAACGACAGTCAAAAGTGAAATAAATGGATGTAATAATAGTGACATTTGGTTTTCTCTATTTGGGCATTACACCAACTCTCTTCTCTTTCTCCTCTCTCTGTCTCTCAATTTTTGATATTTCAAGCGGCAAAGGAAGCTTCAAATATTATTGGTTCCGGAACAAAAATTATTTGTATTTCTTTTGTTTTCGCCTTTTTTGCTCCACATTTTTACACAGTTTAAAGGGTGAAAGTCACTTTCACCTCTCATTCTTTTGACTGTCCACATTTTATTTCCCGCTCCCAAGACACCTAATACAGAATTGGTAAGGGGATGTAGGGCAAAAGGGAAAGCATAATAAGAGTAAAAGACATGTAAAATTTAAAGTATATAATTTTAATGCAGGAAAAGATAATAGAGTTAGTTCAACTTTCTCTGGAATTTCCTGTCTAGGTCATTACTTATAATTTATCAGTTCCTATTTGACATGACGATTACGTATTTAAATAGCTTACCTCCGTATTATTATTTTACTCATTTAAGCCAAGCAAAAAACATTACTCAATCGCCATATTAAATATAGGTGAGCGCATAGGTGGATTTGTGCCATTTTGTACAATGAAAATTACTGAAAAAAATTAGGAATAATAACTATAAAATAAATAAATTATTTAATGATAAAACGGAGATGAAAATACCAAAAAAAACATTTTTACTATAAAAACAGATATACAAAATGTATGTCACTACTTTATGAAGGAAAATTCATACCTATAAAGTAATACATTATTATGCCCGGATAATTATATAGGTACTTAATATAAAAGGGAAACAAGTAATTTTTTAACAATATTTTAAACAATGATTATTATGATGTAGATTTACATGCGAATTAGGAGAATATTTCTAGCCACAGCACAACGACAATGTGTGTGCATGAATAAGGAAATGAAGGTGTTGACTCGATTTGTTATATTAGCGTATTATTAGACACGTATACGTACATACCTACATGCATATGTACATACATACATAAACCAATTAACTCATTCACTTGATAATAATGTCTAGAAAGACGAAATGACTCATCGCCTTAGTGGGGAGATTTTATTTATTTTATTTGCAGACTTTATATTCACTACGTGTAAGGGATACATTTTGAGCACACGGATATTAGGTATAGGATTAGTACATTATGTATGTACATATATGTATGATTGCGAACGTCAAGGTCCGCTGTAAAAATCTGTAGCTTCAAAATCCAGCGTTCTCTACCACCACACATATGTTCGTAATTACACTTACACATTTAAGAAACACCAGACAGACTTGAATACGTAAATTCCTTTAGACAATGAATTAAGTTTATTAAATGTAGGCAGGATAAAAATATATATACAAACCCACCCATCCATTTTGGTGATAGCACATGAACAGCGAGAGCGTTTAATTTTAGGACATTCGAGTTCACTATACATACAGCCAAAATTCAGTTTCGTTGATAGATGAATAAAAAGGAATTCGAATCCTATGATTTATCATACATTACGATTGTTAGTACCTTTATTTTTATATCTCATTGATTTCTGTTGACTTGTAAGTAGGAAGGAACCACACACACATTTTACAAAAAGTGTTAACAGCATTCAAAGGAGAGCGGCTGAAGAGAGAAGAAAAATTATATGAAAGCTATTATTAATGCAGGAACAGCACTTAAACAGGACAGGACATTGAGTAATTTTCATTTACTACAATTAAAGAATTTTCATCCAGTAAGTTATCTATATTTTCACGAAAGTGAAGATGAGCAAGGTTTCCCATTTTGTTCAAAAATAATTAAGAGGAGAAAATATTATACCAATGAATAAAGCGGAAAGAGGAAATGATATAAGGAAGAAACTCTATATGATTGAAATATTACATTGGGCGCGTTGAAAAACTCGCGGACTTTGCAGATTTCTAGAATACCCGCTATGTTAAAGGATAGTCGGAATTCTAGAAATCTGGAAAATCTGTGAGTTTTTCAACGCGCCCATTGTCCCTAAAGCACGAATACATACGCCTTCACTTGGTTTAGCATGTGTATTTCCAAAATGTATGTACGAAATGAATTGTATCATTTATTCTATATAGGAAAGTTATATACTAAACAAATAGAAATAATATTACGTGCATAAAAATATGTGTGTTTGGCCTGGTAGCCGAAATTCACTATGAATGATTTCCTGGAGAGAGAAACTGTACATAAAAACACTAAAAAAATACACATGTAAGTAATTATTGTTATTTATTAATGTTGCAGGTACACTAATTGTTATGTAGAATGTAAGATAAATTGTGTGAGATGATTTTATGACATCTCTTGTCTAAATACTGATGAGACAAAGTGTGAAAAATTCATTGAAAACGCAGAACGCATATATTATTATTGACTATACATATATACATAAATTTATTATATACATACTTTAGTGATGATTAACTATATATACAATATACTTACATTTAATTATATACTGTACATGTTAAGGTTTGTAAACTATGTAAATACGTCAAAATGAAGTACTACTAAATTCAATAATACTAATGACAATTATTGTAAAAACGAAGGCAAAAAAGAAATAAAGCGGTAGCTCTATGAAATGTATTTGCTTTTGGGATCTTTTTTTGGGGGGATTGGCCAAGAATTTGGTAACACATTCCTCAATGACAGTATTTAATATTTATTGCAATAAAAAGAAATTTAATGTGCAATCCGACTAGTCTCAGAAAATACTCTAAACTCTAAGGGCACGTTTCTATGCTTGCGCTACGCTCACAGGCAGCAACGTCCGGAAAAAGCATGACAAATTTTCATGAAAAAACGTAAGCAAAATAATATTTGGGATTTTGAAGACATTTAAAAATCCACCGCCCCCATTTCCTGCCAAACTCACAGAACATGGTTAAACGTTCAAAGGACAATAGCATATCGCACAAAAATGTTGAAAGCAAAGTATTTTCAATAACTGGAGTTTGCAGTTTGCAACGTGTCCAAAAATTGTTTTTTGATAATTATTTAATCATCCAAAGGTTATTTAATTTGATGCATTACATTTGGTTACAGGTTTTTATGACAGAAAGTATTAATTTTGTCGAACATTTTCAAGCTGAGGATGAACTATAGCTCTCAGATTTCGATTTCATTAGCGGTGCCGTGTCCTCAACCTCTATCGCCACTAAAGTCAGGATTTCTTCTGGACCAAGAGATCCATCGTGTTGGATGAATTGACTAGGTAAACCTCAAGCCACGCGAAATGTCACATTTGTACATAGTGCAACACATGATTGGGTGGAGTTGCAAATAGAAAGCACCACAAACTAAAATGGCCACGGAAATTGGTGTAGGAGGTATTATGACTCAATTTATTAACAGGAAAAATGATTTTATGGTAAGGACTGGGTAATGCATGAGAGGTTGTATTCGCTCACTCGCCAACAAAGTTTCTCATACGTCAATGCAAGATCTGATTTTTTCTTCAAAATTCAAAACGATAGCAGTACATGTCGTATACTATAATGTTCTGCTGAAATATTGTTGAAAAAACACCATTTGCAGAAAGAAATCGAATTTTGGATGTTTCGAATGATACCGGTCAACTCTGTTAAAAAAACTGTATTTCAAATTTCATCGAAATAATAAACTAATTGTTAACCTACTAATAAACAGTCCAGTTATGGGCTGCTACCTCGTCACACAAAGTCACATTTTGATCCCCTGTGGAGGTAGTTTTGAGACCGAAGTTCTCGGAACTTCGGTCATGCAGGGGAACCCCACCCACATTATTATGGAACAAATTTTTTGATTCCTGACATACGTGAAACTTCGTTATCGAGTGGGAGAATATAACCTCATGAGTTATATATCGTCTTTGTTTACCGACTAGAGCAGATGCAGAAGTGGGAGTAAATGAATAATTACTTAATCATTTAACTTTAGGTGTATTACGCAATTGCATGATGGCCAGCGACATGATTCCTTGATAAAATCACAAACTCTTTCGTAAATGGGTTCCGGAAGAATAATTATTATACACTCTTTTATCTATAGCTTAGGTAATTTTGAGTGGGATGTGCCTCAACCGTGGGCTTCCTTTGTTTAGCATCCTATATTACTAATGGGACCAGGACGAGGTAGTGCAGTGGCTACCGTGTGCACGCTGCTTGGGAGAGGGCGTGGGTTCGATCCCCACCCGAC
>JAQGBT010001880.1:0-27984 GCA_034698585.1 Disparrhopalites patrizii | reverse complement strand
CTCTCACTTTTTCTCGTTCTTCATCTCTCTCCCCCTTGCTCTCTCTTCCTCAATTTCTCTCTCTCACTTTTCTCTTTCTCCCTCTCTCTCTCTCTTTCTCCCTCTCTCTCTCTCTTTCTCCCTCTCTCTCTCACTTTTTCTCGTTTTTAATCTCTCTCCCCCTTGCTCTCTCTTCCTCAATTTCTCTCTCTCACTTTTCTCTTTCTTCCTCTCTCTCTCTCTAGGTATCTCTGTTAGGCTATATTTCTCCACCCCCTTGACCATTTTCCTCTATTCTCCTCTTTATGCCTCTCGCTTACCCTGCATTTGGCTCTCGTGTTTCCTATTTATTTCTCTTTCTTATAAGAAAACAAATAAAATTCCTTAAAGTCAGAAATAAATATAATTCCCTTCATGTCTTTCTTATTTTCTTTTGCTTCTCCCTCATTTCACTCTGTCCTCTCGTCATTACTGCATTTGTCTCTCTCTTGTCCTCACTATTAAATTTCTCTCTATCTGCATCTCTATTTTGTTCTCTCCATCTTCTACATGATCATAGTTTCTCCCTCTCCCTCTGTATCTTTATTTCTCTCTCTTTCTTTCTCTCCCATCTATTTACAGGGTAACAGTATTTAATAAGGGTGACAAATCCCAAAAGAAGTGTAGATGATTCCCCGAATAGAATTAATATAGATATTAAACCAAAAAAAAGGTATTTGGTGGCGGGATATAAAAAAATATTTGAGTTAAGCTGATGAGGTTTTAGAAGAAGAATAGAATGATTATGTACTAACATAATTTCTTCCTCACAAGTATTTAATAGACGCCTGCTGCTACGGCGTGGTTAGACAGTAAATTCCTCCCAGGTGAAAAAAAAGTACATATATAATGGGATAATAATGACAATGGCAATAATAACAATGTTAGCAAAAGGTCTGGCTCTTTGCACACTTGGATGAGTACGTGAGCTATTATACAGAGGACAAATGTGTGTACATGATTAGCACAATGGGAAGCAGAGAGAAGCTTGTAGTAATGGGAGGAATCATCTCCGGCATGTTGTTTGATATTACTCACTTTAAAAAAAATGTTGCAAAACTTTTGCTTGTTTATATACATTTATATTTTATTCCCAGCATTTTGTATTTGTATACACACACACGCTCAAATGAGAGATGGGAAAGAGCAAACTGAGGAATGTTTTTTTTTTTTGCCCAACTCCGGCGAATAGTCGCCAACTTAGAAGGTCATCATATTTTGTAGCTTCTTCTCTCCTTGTTGTACACTGAAATTGAAGCGTTTTTCATTCCAAAGGCGTAGTGAATGTGTGTGTGTGTGTATAGTACGAAAATGACTTTATACGTATATAAAACTGCTCACAACATTTGAAATCTGGTACATTTAACTCTTTAAGAGGCTTTTATGACTATAGATGTACCTCGTTGAGTAGGAGCGCCGAATTTTCCCCCTTGAGGTAGACATGAAGCTAATGAGAGATGCAAATATATAGTTCAGTTGTCCCAATGGCGATAGTAACACAGTTTTGTAGGAGAGACTCAACCATAATTTATTAAATACCCACAACCACAATGCATGGTAAATAATTTTTTGGAGATATTATTTGCACAGTGTTATTATTTGTATTAGCAGCACAAGGCATTGGGGTATACGTTGTAGGCATACAATTTTTTTAAAAATTATTGACATCACGATTGCACGGTTTTATTACTTATTCATTCTAACCCCTGGGGTTGTACAAAATCCGCTGGTACGTTTGAGAACTTTTTATTGATTAAATAGCCGAATCTATTTAAGAATGTTCAGGCTCATTGTTTTTTTTTACAATTTCCCCCATAGATTACCACTTGGTTTATTTTAAAATCATTCCCTCCCAACTTACATAAACTTAATTTTTTTTTAACCCAGAGAACGTAACAATGCTTTAGTTGTTCAATTTGCATTTTGAGCAATTTAATTTACAATTCTTCCTTGTCATATCCCCACAATCGCCGCTGTCTGACTGCACGAGCGTGGAAGAGATGCCGGAGATGACAGAAAAGTCGTATAATGATAATCCTAACGAAGCTTGTACAGATGAACGAAATTTTTTTTTTCAACACTTTGTTACTTCTCTTTCGTGCTCTGGTATATCTTGTTCATTCAAAATAGGCTGTAATTGTCTAGGCAGTGGAAAGAAGAATAAAATGTCCGAAGAAATAATCTTGTCCATATTGATGAAGATCTGTTTTTTGTAAAAAAAAAAAAAAAAAAAACAATCCCTAATATTGTATTCGTCCAATAGGAGACACGACATTATTGACAGACGCTTGTCTGTACGAGTTTGTCCATTGTTTCCATAATTCAATTACCACAGTCAGCCTCAACTGCCTGATGCTCCTTTCCCTTTTGTACGTTTCAAAGCCAATGAGCCCAAAAATAACTTTTTTTTTCTCTTCACTTCATCTCTTGGAATACATTTTCATGAAAAAATGAAACTATTTTTAAGAAAATATATGTATACCGGAGCCCTTTCTAAAAACTACTGCAAGGACTACAGAATCTGTAAACCACTGGATACTTTTGGTTTCTGCTCCTAAAATGTAATTAGAGCTTCCTTCCTGCACATTTTCCTTTTTTTGTTGGCAATCCTTTTTCGTTGGTGCTTTGAACCAACAATGTTTGAAAACTAAATGCTAAAAAAAGCTGTTAGACTTTGAATAAATTGACCGACGGAACATCCCCTGCTCCCGTGTACATTTCCATATTGAGTTGCCATTTACACTGCTCATGCATAACCGGCAGTCTACAGTCTTCCCCTTGCATCCAAAGTACAACTACTTATCATAGAAATGTGCAGCAGTTTAAATACTAATTAATCGTACATGTGAGGTAATCATCCTGCCGACAGCATGAGCACTTCTAACCCTTTTTTCCCCCTCTTCTCCTTCGGACTGTCTCAAAAAACGTCTAAAGAAAATGTTTTTTCTAAAGCGTTAAGTACGATTAGCCATAGGAGTGCTGATAATTGAATCGTGAGACTGCTGGGTTGTAACCCAGACAATTAAAGCTAAGACATGACTTTGGTCATTCAAGCTGACAACGCGAACATGTGAGAAGGGATATTTGTTGGTGCTTGCACATGGAAAGATCAACATTTTCCTCAGACATCTTCCCTTCTCCCCTCAATACGTGTGTGCATCTTGAGAGAGAGGAAAGAAAGTGTTTTTTCTTTCATACTTTTTACAACACAACAACAGGCAATCAATCATATTCACAGGGAAGCACCAAGGCTTACAGCAACAACAAATAACCCTTTTTTTAAATCTAAACATGAACCTATTCATACTCTTTTTTATGCTTGTGTGTGCTCTGCTGGAATATATGATGATTATACAGTTTGCTCTGGGGCAAACCATTATACCATTAATGTTTTACAAAGGTAACAAGGTATAATTTTGAGGGGGGAGGGAGAAATCATCGTATCTTGTCCACATTGAACAAGACTTCGTAGCTTCTGCAACAAATCAAGTATAAAACTTGTACGTTATGGAACAAACAAAAAACAAAATAAAGGAACAATCTAAGCTTTATGAATGAATTGTGAACTTTTTTTTATGTGGGTCCTACCATTCTTTATGACGACTTTTTTGTATCTCAAAAGAGAGAGAGAGAGACGAAGAGGTGTGTTTCTCCCCTTAATTCAAATCGTGAAGTGCGTACTTGTCTCGCCAAAGGAGAGACAGGGAGGAAACGTGCAAGTGAGGATGTATCAATGATACGTAAAGGTGATAAAAATAATTGCTTTCATGACCGCTCTTGGTTTTCCCCCCGGAATTATTATGCTACAGAGTAAACAGTACTGATGAACATTCTAATTCTCCAGGACATTCTTTACCCATAGCTATATAGAAACTCTGGTGTAGATCTTTCTACAATGTATATAGAAATCTTAAAAAAAAAACATCCAGAAATGAGGAACAATCAAAAAATGTGCCTATGAAGCTGTCAGAATGGCAAAAATAATGCGCGTTCGGATGACTCCCTGGCTTTCACTTCATTAATTTTAATCTCATAAACCAAAAAAACAATGAAAAGTATAAAAAGGTTAACAAGGTTATCACATTTATTTTTCGCGATCAAGTCAGATTTATAGGCAACAAAAATTTCATTGCTCTCTTTTATTTCCTCAAACAAAACAATGAAGACAACGGCAGGGTAATGTTGGCTGTATTGTTGTAATTCTACCACAAAGCCTGTCCAGGCTCAATTTTTCCGTATCACTCATTACGAAGCAAGAAGCAAAGGCATTTTTAATGGCCCTTATTTCCTTTTGTATAAACTATAAGCAAGACTCTTTTTGCATGCTCATCGTTTCCACTAATCCGGACATGAACTAGCAGAAGTTTCGAGAAGAAATAAGGAAAATTCAGATATTGTAATCTCTTTATCGTGGCGTAATTGAAAGACAATTTATTCCGTATCATTCTCCCGGGTAAAAATTTCTCCTGGGTAAAAATTTCTCCCGGGTAAAAATATGTCCAAAAAAAGTAAACCCTTTTTTCTCCTATTTTCCCCGTGCCTCTAGCGGGCTCTCAAAGCGCCTTGCTCATAAACTGTTATCGTGCCAATATTACAATTCCATCCACAATCTAGTCTATTTATTTTCCTCCCTTCTCGTTTACACAGCAACAACAATCTGTCTTGAAAAGATAGACTCGAACCTGTACAGAAATTATACTTATGGGCAAAAAAATATCAAAACAAATGTTGAATGTATAAAATAGAACACAAAGTAAAGAGGAAATGTATCACGGATGAACATGGAAAACTTTTTTTTGAAGGTACATATAGTCAACAAAACAAAGAGACTCTTCTCATAAATTCAGGGAAAGGAATGATAGGAATGTAAAGTACACAAAGTACATGATAAAAAAAGGTGTCATCAACTTACTTTGGGATTGGCATATGGACCTCGGCAGATTGCACAACTGAGCGGATGTCGATTCACCTCATTTGGATTGGGAAGTTTGAGGGATTCCTTTACATTCAATGAACTGAGATTCTCCACAACGGTCGCCATTCTTCCGCTTCTATTCCTTGATATTTGCTACAAAAAATGAAAAATAGAAACATGAAGTACTCGTTACATAGAGAAAAAACGGGAGGTTTTATCAAAAGAACGCATCATAATTTATCATATCAAAAGCCCTTCCGGCATTTCCTTGGAGAGGATTTTTGCTGTCGGAAGTTTTATTGCTCTACTACACCGGAAAGCCCACATGTTTAAACAGTGGTTGCGTTCAATTAGAGAACTCCCCAGTCTTTGAGTTAGGACTTAGACCTCAATTTTAACTTTTATTAACGAATAGGTGTGAAATGCTTTAATGAGATTTTTTCCTCCCCTCCATTTGTCCTGCGTACAAAGAGTGTCGTCAAGAGCCCATTCAGATCGACAGTTTTTTTAAAAATTTTATTCACATATTTCAGTGCGTACACTGTACGTGTAGGCGCAAGGTCCTTTTTTGTATTAATAGCTAAAAAAAAGTAGATTTCAAATGAAAATGTACGACACTGCACAAAATTACACGTCCGCGTGTTTCCCCCATGAGAAAAACATGGCTAATTATTATTAGTAAAGAGCTGTTGAGATTATATATGTGACCATCGTAAATCGAACATCCATTTAAGTGTGTAGGAGCTCTGTCTTTCATTCTTTACAAATGAAATGTAGGTGAAAAGGGGTAGAGAAAAAGGCTGGGAAGATGTGACAAGTCCGCCACTTTCTCATTGTTCCAAGCACGCATTCAAAATTCTATTATTTAGGTATGCTTAAATAAGTACCGATAACACAGTCAACTCGCGTGCTTTGCTGGGAAAGCGCGCTCATGATCCAAACATACGCTTAACTCTGTAACTCTTTACACTTAACAGAATGATAAGAACAGCAAAAGCTGTAAGTACGTACAAAAAAACAAAATATTATTATTAATATACCACATGGAATGGCAAAGAGGGAGATGATGCAGGGGATTCAAATGTACAAAAAAAGCAAAGAATCATTGCCTGTGTGTGCCAACGTCCCACAAAGGAAGGTACACAAGCAAAATCCCAATTTCATTTTTTTGCTAGGTAAGAACATTTTATAAAATAAAATAAAAATCCTCCACACACTTTTGGGCGGTTGTCAAAAGTAAATTAACCCACATAAAAAAATTCACCATTGAATGCTCCTGGTGACACTTGGGCATCTTCACCAGCTGTTACTGATTAATACTGCCGTATTAAACGGACACTGACTTGTCAAAACATATCTCACGTTTTTGAGGTACAAGAACAACATTGGTCAAGTTCGACTTTTTTTTTAATTTGTGCATTTCCTCCTTCAATGTATAGTACATGTGTATTCACTGTAAAATACATACAAATATGCTGTATGCACGTATGTAGCAAGCATATACCTTTATGGAGAATATACATAGGTGCGTGTGCCCCAAATGTGGAACAGAAGTTACTGTTACTTTTACACACATTTCTGTACATTTGGTACGGTAAACTTCACAAATAATAATAATTCAACACATCACGGGATGAATTACATGATTATGACAAGTGTTGGAAGACGGACAGGAGGATTTCTTTTCACAGGCACCACTGGGTGTCTCATTTCCCTTGTCCTGCACGTACATAAAGCCCCCCCAAAGGCATCATGCAACCTGAAACTTTTTATTACTTGCTACTATTGTCGTCCATATGTGATTCTATGAGGTGCTCGGATCCTTCAAAAAGAAGTCTTGTGTAAAAAAGTCTGTCGGTAAAGGAGAATGATTAGCAGGGGAGAAGGAATAATGATGGAAGGACGTGGATGATAGCTGATAACACACTGGGATTGTTACACAAGTGGAAGTGATCAAAAGGATATGGAAACCACTGGAAGAGACCAAAAGCGCATACAAATCAAATCCCAGATATAATGAGCTTTCTTTTCTTCACGTGAAATTACCTTTCCCTCCATTACCTTTTCGGCAGTTCAATACATACACTTTCTCATCAAGGCATAGTGTAACAATGGAGATAGGCGACAAGTCCAATGCACAATACAAGCGCAGCCTGCTAAGCTTTGATCATCTTACAATGAGATAAAAATAAAGATACTTCCAATGCCGACTCATGATCCTTCATTACACCGCCTTACATTGCGAAAGGCAGGAACTTTCCTATGTTTTCCTTTTCAATTTAAGACAAATATTTTCTAGCAAAGGAATATTCCAAATATTTCATTTTTATTGGTATTTACAGGAATTATTATTCCAAATTAAGTTAACCGGCAAAAAGTATTTTGAGACGTAGATTACAAAACGAGCGAGCACGAAAAAAACTACCACGGAAAAAAATGTATTAGATATAAAATAAATAAAAAGATTAACGACAATCTCAGAAATTTTAAATTGTGATAAAGTCACTTTTTTGCAAGACGGAATAAGCACATTTTTTTGCTGACGAAGTACTACTCACAATCAATGGAACTTCGAATCTCAAGCGAATCCAAAGAATCAGGCATTCTCACTCTAGAGTTGCACAAGTAGGCACTTCTTTTTCTCAAGTTTCTCGTTAACTCAGCAGAAAAGTCAAGTTTCTTCTAATAATCTGATGGTCTGGCTACGATTAATTAACAGGTAGACGAGTTTTAGAATTGATTTTATTACCGGGATTTTAATCGCAGGGAACTTCGTGTCCACACATTTGTGTGAGGTCCATCAAATAATCACAAAAGCACACTCACTGCCTTCGAAAAATATGCCGGTTGGCTATTGATGAAAGTGCACTTTAATTCCCAAGGCTTGGGTGTTCCGCCTCATGAATATTCCAAGCCGTAATTTTGGCAAATTAAAAATCGACGTGTATAAAATTTAAGCACTGTCCAACTATGAAGGCAAGAGTCAAAATCACAGCAATCCACGACTCAAAAATAAAATTTTTCACTCCAATGATTTTTACGACTTTGAGAGTGCAAATCCATTCAACTCCATTGACCTAACCAAACTTCGTGCATTTATTGTTATCACCCAAGCGAGTCAGCTTTCATAGGGACAGTCACACAAGCAATTCATGTGTTTACACAGTTTCCCATATTATTATCTCTGTTAACCCTTTCCTTCTGCCAACTCAAGATTTTTTTTCCCCTCATTTACGAATGTGTAATCTTTGCTTAACTGTATCACATCCCGAAGTGTGTATATTAGATAGGAAAATGTACCGTAAGGCTCTGTAGGAAGATGAATCGGAAGAACATATGCATGGACAAGTGAAAAAATTAAAATATAATTACTAAACATTATCTTAAGTACAAGAGGATTAGACAGCTCATTGTAATCTCCCAGCATTAGTACTCACAGAAGCCAGGAGACGCTCACCAAAAACGTGTTCTTATTGTCCCTATAATTGTACAATGAGCGCGATTCCGTGATAATTGCTGTCTTCCTCGGACACACAAAACATGGAAAATTAGATAGTGGTTTACTGAATAAAATCCACATGTTATGGTTCCATTTCCAGGCCAGTGATGGGAGAGTACAATGTGACATTGTTAGACGTAGTTTTGTCCCAATTTAAAAAGTGATGACATTCCATCAGCCTTATCACATTTCCCATTGTAATAGCCAGTACTCACACATAAGTGCGTTTTTGTCATATCTATAAAGTCCGTAAATTGTTTACATCAAAAACAATGTTTACATTACAAAATCTTGTCACTGGCTTTTTTCATCTGAAGAGTCAGATACACGAGATTTTTGTTTAATAAAAAAAACCACGAAAGTAAGTCACTAGCTAGCTAGTGAGTTTGTTTAATTTTTTTTAAATGGTGCAAGTGGCTGAGCAATTTATTTTTCTGCAGACCTGCCACCTGGATGAGTCGGGTCGTATTAGCATTGTAGTATATGGAGCTTGTGGCCAAGAGGGCGCCACCAGATTCAAAGCAGATTCTGTATTCCTTTAACCAATTTTGCTTAGTGAGCGTCTCCCTCGTTCACTTTAATGTGGTTTCCTTACAGGCCGCTACAACTTTAACATGGTTAAATTGCAATCACTGATCCTTTTTCACGAAGACATTTTTATTGCGTTTTTTTGAAAATTTTTCCATATTTGCCATTTAATAAAAATCCAATTTGAATACGCGTTTGCCGGACAACTTTCCTTCTGTTTCGATCGTGGCTTGTACTTTAGTTTAAACCGCATGCAAAGTCCTGTACAATGCCAAAATGATGAATATGCACCAGTCAATCTGAAGCCAATGATTCATCTTTACTAAATTAAATCTGTTCTTTAACTTAATCTACTCTCTAATCCAAACTTGATGTCCATTGCATAGACGAACAGCGTGATTTTTGCAATATTTAAACATGTTTAGTTGTTTATACTACGAGCCGTTTCTTCAACTACTGTTTACTCTGCTAGCTAAGCTCTAACAAGACAAGGATGTCAAATTTTTACAATTGTGGTTGGGATGTCACATCATTTGATTTCTAAGTGTAAGTAAATCTGGTTCAAATTGTTTTTTTACTTCAATGCTGAAGTGTGTTCAGTCTGCTGAAAAATATCAATCCTATATGCATTTACTTTCTCCATCAATCATGGGGAAATGGTGAAACGGAGGAGAACGACCATTCTTTCGATTTTTCGTAGAAAACAATAACATTTATTTTTTATCAGCAAGCAAAATTGGTTACAACATACGGTTCTTATTTGGTTTGTATAAATAGCACAGGTGACCAGAGAGCGTTTAGCCACAGTCTCAGCGGATCTGGGTTACTTGAGCTTCTTGTCAAAACTTGACTAAGAATTACGTAATTTGTAGATGGATTCAAATTGCTGTTCTCCGCTCAAATTCAGCGTTTCCACAAGTGCGCATCGTGGTTTGGTTGCATTTACATTGCTAAACATTAAAGTAAGGGAATCTTAAGCTGTTGGATCCCATCATTGGTATTACGGTGGAAAATCCTGATTATTTTGTTTTTAAATTCAAGGAAAATAAATGACTGCTAATAGTTGTGCTGGTTAAAGATTTACTTAATATTCCTTAGTTTAGTTCGAGTAAATGTGTTTTTAATGGGCACAAGCATCAAGCTTCTTACCGAAAACGAAAAAAAGGGGGTTGAAATCGTGAGAATTTCTTGGTTTCTGTAAATCTGGCGTTGTTTGATGAAGGTGCGAAAACAAATCCAAATATTCATTTTCAGCATATTTGCGAAAACTAATTGCTAAACATCTTTTTGCCACAGTGGATAGGTGATTGTGAAACAAAAAAAAGCAACACTTCCTGGAAGGAAAGTGTGAATTGTGTAGTAAAACTGTTATGTATGGATCCTTTTGAGGGAGCAGCTAATTTTTTTAAACTAGAAATAAATCACTTGTAATGTTCCCCAGAATTCATACTTAAAATTCGTGCAATTTGTAGTGTTTCTCCGCCAAAGAAAAGATGGTGGATGAGATATTTGTAGTGTCATTTAATAGTAGCATATTACAATGGGTGCGTTGGCGGAAGAAAAGGCGAGGAGGCATGGACCACATGAGGGAAGAGGACAGCCTCTCCTATACAAGGCCCACTCCCACCACCAAAGAAATCATGTCAATTTAAGATCCATGCCTGATTAAATCAAAGTGTATATATTTACAGACGGGGACGGAAATTTGTGGGGAGATTTTTTTGGAGGAAATCAGTAGCTACACTCATGCATTTATGAAAGCGTTTAATTCGGATTTCTGCATGACGGACGAGAAGAAAATGCGGAAAACCTGTAAAGTATTGTGTCACATGAGATGTGAACAAAAAATATGACCTTCCCTTGCCCAAATTTGGAAGTCCTCATCCCAACTTTTCCCATCCTTCTTCCACATACAAGTAGTAAAATTCATTCACATTCAAATCTCCTGTCCCATTGGCTTCCCAAATGTTTTTTACACTCCCTAACAATTCCTAATATTGCAGTGTCTACTATAGATCCAGTTGTGTTATTGTGTTAACTAAAACCTCCGCATCTTTTTTATTCCACTTTTTTTTATGAGTTCGTTACTTCTCCATTAATGTCCTTTACTATTATTCACCGACAATTGATTTTGATATTCTTTTTTTATACCAAATGGAAATTTATGCCCCTTTTTGTGCATGATTGACACCCAAAAAACAGAGAAGGGAATTTCTGACAAAGCATTATGGGCACGTTTGCACTACTTCTGTTCAAGAATGAGCTGCAGGATTTGTAGGCATGGCGGCTCCCAGCTTTTACTAATGTCTCGTAAAAATAATCTCGGATATTTGTATGCGTACCATATAAGACGGAGGGGAGGTATCGATCGCCACATAAAAGTCAACCCCCATATTTTCACCACTTTTTTTAACCATATGTATTCTCTATTCAAAACAATAGTGTTTCACAACAAAAACCGAAATTTTCTTTTGTGAATAAAAAAATATATTTTACACCTCTTTTGAAGAAATAATGGCTGTGGTATGGTATGGGAATGGGAAGCACATGAGGAAGTATGGGAAAATAGCTCCTTCATTTCATGTTTCTTCCCCCAGAAAAATGTGAGGGCCAAGTACGTTATTGATTTACGTATTTCTTACCGGCACTTACGTTGAGGCTGAAAACAGGTGCTGTGCGTGATGAAAACATTCACACCCCTTCATCTCTCAGCCTGGAACATGACAAGGTGTTTAAGCAAGTGCGTTTTACGTGCTACAAGTGGCCACAACTCTTAATGAGCATTAATAAGCACCTGTAAAGCTGATAGTCACAACATAGAAAAACGATTATTATCCGTATAATCTTGCAGCCAGATTTGAATGAGAAATCTTTTTTGGAACTCTCTCTCTCTCTCTCTCTCTCTCTCTCTCTCTCTCTATTTTTTCATCTTCCGTCTTGATTGCCTCTCCCTTAGCCCTGCTTTGTCTCCATCTCCCACTATTCCTTTCTGCCTCCATCTTTCACTCTTTATGTCTCTCTCTTTCCCTCTTATTTTCTCTCTCTTTCCCTCTTATTTTCTCTCTCTTTCCCTCTTATTTTCTCTCTCTTTCTCTCTTATTTTCTCTCTCCTTCCCTCTTATTTTCTCTCTCTCTTTCCTTCTTTTCTCGTCTTATTTTCTAACTCTCTCTTTCCTTCTTCCTTTTTTCATCTCCATTTCTCTCTTATTTTCCGTCTCTTGTTTTCTCCCTCTCTCTCTCTCTCTCTCTCTTTCGTTTCCTTGTTTCTTTCCATAAAGATTTGGGTAATGAGAAGCAATTTGGGCGATTATGTAAAGCTCCTATCTTCTTATTCTGGAGTTCCTCTTGAATGCTAACAAGTTCATGACATCTTCTCACACGTTTTACACCATGTCAGCATTTCTCTTTTGCGGATGTGAGCATATACGGACAAGCTGTCAACAAAATTAATTAGGATCATACATACATATATGCCATCCTCTTGTAACACCATAATTCATTACTCCGTAATTATTTTTCCCACTCTCTCCCCCCTTCGTCGTATTGCATATATTATTAGTGTTTTCATGATTAAATTTATCAATCAGCTACTTATTATTTCACGTCCCTTCCTCCCAAATTACTCATCATTGACTGTGAAGAGGCGCTTTTGCTTGGACCTTGCCGCATTTGATACATGTTTTTCCTCCTCTTTTGTTTATTCAATATTCAGGAGGGAAAGGCTTTGCATCTTGCCAGTACACTCAACGAAGACGGCAGGTTTTTCAAGTAAAAATTCCTGTGGAGTCTGTGTATGTGAGAAGACATGAAAGTTGTCCTAGTTAATTAAAAATAAGCAAGTGTCAGGTAAGATATGGTTGGTGCAGAATTTTTAAATAAATAAATGTTCATTCATGAGATGTTTCCACGTTCCTATAGGATATTATCGCCACCTATACGAAGCACAAGTCCTTCTGAGAAGCTCGAGGGCATTTTACTAAAATATGTATAATACTAAAAGGAAAAGGAAATTCGGACGCAGGTTCATCCTTGTTTAAATATACGAAGTGGTGAATTCCATTCTACAAAAAGCCTTTCCCATGACAGAAGGCATGGAGTAGACAAGGAACCACGATTTTCTCGTACTTGTTTTGATGAATTGGAAATCTTTTTCTTGGTTCAAGTGGCAGCTTGTCCACACTAAATACATTTGTTTTATATAAATATGTATAAATGCTTAGCACATCCCTCGCCATGACTTTGCACATTGAGGAAAAGTGAAGGTACGCTCTAGCATTCGACTGTCATTCTGTCAAGAGTGATAATACTAATAAACACGTGCGTTTTTACACTTTTTGTTCTCCAATATTTGTAATACAACATCCAGCGGTTTGAACAGAAGATTTTTGTTTTTCCACATCCCAATTTGTATTGTTAAGCGATTGAAAGGGATAGCCAGGCCCAAAACTTGTGGATTTGGTTTCGTCTCTATTATTATTAGTACAAAAAAAAAAGAGAACGGTGAAAGTGAAAGCTTTTGTTTAGACATGTACATACTTAAATAAATTTCACCAAATGTCACCCAACAAATGCAAAATAGAACCTTTCTGCCTCGTGGTTGTGTGTCCATGTGTATATTTTTATTTAGATATTATTATTTTTTTTTTAAGTAGGACGTTGGGAGCAGGACTTTTACTATTTTGTGGCTGAATCATTACTAATGCTTGACACTTAC
Source organism: Disparrhopalites patrizii (assembly GCA_034698585.1). Classification (NCBI taxonomy): domain Eukaryota; kingdom Metazoa; phylum Arthropoda; class Collembola; order Symphypleona; family Sminthuridae; genus Disparrhopalites; species Disparrhopalites patrizii. Next base: position 14,310 of record JAQGBT010001880.1, on the reverse strand, counting down.
GCTTCAATGTAATTTGTACATACAGAGGAGGGAGGAATTGAGCACAGCAATATTTACATTTGTCATTGGTTTTTGCCTGTGTCCTGGTTAAAGTAGCAATTTCATGGAGATGCGCGGGCGAGATAAAAATAACCATGATTATTATCACGATTTTGTTCATACACTATTCCATCCACTTCTTCACTGACGATGAAGGGAGAGATTTTTTTTTTATTGTAAGTCAAAATGATATTGAACATCAAAGGCCGAATTTCCAAAGAGATGATCCATGAGAGATATTATGAATCAGTTTGATTTCAAAACCCCCAAAAGTTTCGTGTCCATACAATTTGGGTTTTAGTACAACAATTTCCCCCAACATGAGCAAATAGATACACGAAGGGCAAATAAATGTTCAAAAACTTTTTTTTTTATGTGAACAAAGCAAACTGGATTTTATGTACCTTCCTGTGATTTATGTAACTCCTGGCCGTTTGTGTGTACATAGGCACCCAGGGCTTTTTTGAAAGAAAGCAAAATTATTGTGAAAAAATTCTGTAAGCCTTACAGGACAGGTATACAATGGAAGTGGAGGGTAACGTGGGATACTGTAAACAAAAGTCCACGTGTGGCCGCAAGCATGTTACACGGAGAATTTGAAAGAACTTCCTCTTCCTGAAGAATGCACTGGCTAATGTGTCCCTTTTATTACTTGAGTACACAGATATTTACATGCGGACAAAAATTTATTTGGGCGCCTTCGTATTGTTAGTGTGCCATCACTTGCGCTGTAGGAAGCACCATTAAAACGCACGTGCTTGCACACTTGCATTTTTCCCAAAAAGTTTACTACCAAGATTTTACCATCATGTTTTTTACAGTTTTTCAATCCTGTATTTGTTTTCAAAATACACCATTTCAAATGAGGCGGTTGCCATTTCCACCTAACGTATTCATTTCTTTAAAAATATACATTGAGAATCATGGAAAAAATTTACTGTTGAAGAAAAATTTTTGTATTGGCATTTTTTTGCTGAGTATGTAATTTTTAGCTATTTCCGCATAGAATTCTTCACATTTCTTTATTTTCTAATATGTTACATGGTACGTTTAGAGACGACAGCGGCGACTAGGAAATTTGGGCGTAGGCACCACGAAGAGCCTTGATGTCTATTAAATTGCTAGATCTACACAAACACCATAGTTAAAGTGGGGAGACAGAGGTTTTTTTTATCCCTTGAAATGAGTTAAGTGAGTTATCAGAAAAATAAAAATTAACTTTTCAAAGGCATTCCCGCGGTAGTCATGTTCCCATTAGAAAAACGTAATAAAAAAAATTACAACGTGCTTCCAGCGCCTGGCAATAAAACGGGGTGCTGGTATAATACAATGAAAATAGATCAGGTTCAAGAGTGTACTAAAAAAGGGGGAAATCCTCCTTATAGTGTACTGCATAAAACAAATTCTATTATGTTTTGAGAAGCTCCATATCCAACCTATCTACGAAGCATAACATTGGTGGTAGAGGGTGAGAGCGGATTTTTTTATGGATTTCACATGTGATGAGAATATAATATATAATATGTCTATGGACATGCTACCACGTACAGGCATTCACATGTAATTCCTCTCCTTCGTCAATGTTAGTTATTTACTTACGCTGACTATCTGACAGTTGGAGCGATATTATGGTACAAAATCATGAAAAAAAAAATAAAGCTAACAGGAGGCTGAAATAATGTATTCACAATTGCTCAACTTGTCAGCGTAATAGTGCCTGGTGTGGCACTGGAAATTTCATTTATGGTCCAAAAGTGTGCACAAATTGCGGGTATAGTTTGTTTTCTTATTATGAGTTTAAAAAAAGTATGTAATGCTTAAATAAATGAGCAAAAATATCCTTCCTCATGAACAAGTTTTTCCCTTTATCACCTTTAAAGTAAACACAGGCTTAACCATGCTCATCTCTAACGGCCAGAGCATCCTTCGATGGGGAAGAATGGAGACAAAATACACCTCAATTTGCAAAGTCACTGACTACCTTTGGTTATTGTTGTTCCATCTCACACCATTGCTGACATCCCCAAATCAAATACCATTAGAGAGCCACACAGGAAATAAGGAGGACAGAAGAATATAAACACTACCCCCCAAAAAAATATTAATATTTAATATTTTTCCACAGGGTTTACTTTCCATTATTCTGTATTTACCCCGCTCAGTCATCCGTTGAACTCTTGCGTATCTCTCTCTCTCTCTCTCTCGTCATCCCAAATAATATCCCCTGCCATCAATGAAAGGATCGTGCATTATCACGGCGTACACCGGGCCGTCCCAAGGTCCCGGATGGCTTTTTGGGGTAGTATTATTCTTGTTCGGATGACGAGATGCTGATGGCCTCAAATGTGTGGTGGTACCTCCCCGAAAGTTATTTGGAATGTACAAAAGCCTTTTATTAACAGTATTACATCTTCCTCTTAATACTAGCTACACCTTTGTAGTACTATGCCATTGTTAATGAGGCATAAAATGATGGCCTTGGGTGCATTAAACAAATTTAAGGTTAAATCATTAAAAAACTACACGTTCTACACAAAACCAAGATTCTTTTGCCCCTTCCAAGTTTTTAAAGGTCTCCCAGCAAGAGCTTCTCACAATTTCCTGTTTGATAATACTCAATTTTTTTTTTTGGAACTTCATACAATTATTAGGTGTCCATGTAATTTCTAAAGCACTCCTCCAATCTACGAAGGCTCTAATTGATACCAGAAGACCTTTTGCATTAAGACGGTGGGAAGAGTGCGGAATGTGAAGAGGAATTTCAAATTACATTTTACTTTAGTTGTCATAAAGGAAGGGAAAGTCTTTTTTATTTGTGCCTTGGAATTAAATACACATACATATGTATATGTATATACGGCAATGGCTTGTGTTGTCAGTTGACACGCAAAGAGAAATGTACAGTAATAATGACTTGGCTGGGACGGAGATTTGGTGTGGTGAAAATTATCATTACGTCAACACAGCTTGGCAGAAAGACTCTATATAATCTGTGGTCATCTGGACCACATTATCGTTGAGCCGTATGCTGTACAGGAAGGTGCTCTAAAGTACACAGATCTCTCGTAATACTTTTGGATGTCTCTCTTGGGAAGAGTATGAAGAGAAACAGCTAAATAGAGCCGAAGAGGATTATGGCCTCTTTCAACCTCTATTTTGTTGGTTAGCCCCAGAAAAATTATGCTATTTACTCCTCGTTCGTGGTCAAGACCAGGAGGAAAGAAGCTAATTTAAATAAAACCAGTTTGAACGGCAAGAGGAATCCTCTTTGGAATCTCTCGTGTGCGTGCATTTCCTCGCTACACACATTCCCTGTTCACAGTTACACCAATTATTATTCCCTTCTGCGGCTGTCATCATGATTATTACGTAAAGTCATCAGTGTTTGTGTGATAAGAGATATATTATGATGGAGGTAAAGGTGCGCAATTTTTCCTCCATTATCTCCTTAATGTAACTGTTTCTTTTTGGGACTGAAAAAAAAATAAACAACAGAAAATGTCATGCTTGGAAGTGACGGCTTAACTTACTACTTGAGGTGTTTCTCAGAAAAACTTGCATTTGCATACACTTTAATTGCTGGCAAATTTTTTTTAAAGTGTCGAGACAAAATTATAAAAATTGATGGTAGATTTGTAAAAAATAAAAATTGCTCAAATGTGCAAACGCTTTAAGAGAAAGACTAAATTGTATGTTGTTATTAGTAGTAAATTTTCATAGGCTGGATGAGGTGGAGGGGTTAATGTACAAATAACAAAGAAGAAAGGTAGAAAAAAAGTAAAAACGTTTGTTGCGTAACCACCCACAGTGATATGAATAGTCTCTTTCGTTATTGTACTTGAAATGAACAGGCCCAAATGATAAGGCTGTCCGCCACCACAACAAAAATACTACGGGAGATCCCTATGGTGAGGTGCAGGTCAAAAGGTATAGCAGTATCTCTCCCATTTATTTATTTCCTCACTAAAATGCCGGTGAAATAAAAGTCATTTGCTCTTTTTTTTACAATCAGATCTTTGGTGGCATAATTTACTGGGGGTATAGAAACACAATGTGAAACGGATGAACCACCTATCTATGTTGGCAGGGGCCAAGAAATACAAAAGCCCACAAAGTGGGCCTAATGACAATGATTGACTTGAGTCATCTGATTACGAACCGAAAAATATGCCCCAGCATTCAACTGTAGTATGTCCCCGATGTTTTTATTATTCACTGTTCGCCAGGATTTTTTTTTTGTATAAAAGTATTTCTCATGCCTTTGATTCTGACTGGGACAGGTTTGAAGGAGGGACAATGATTAGTTCATTGTTGTCTTCCAACTCGTCCAGATTTGCCCGATTTGTTACACGTCATTTAGGCTTTACAAAATCGATGCTCTTCACAAAGCTCCCATAGGGGAAATATTGGGTTGTCCCAAGTAATTTTTCAACCAGAAAAAAAATCATGCTGATCTGGCGGATCAGTGTTTTTGACATGACACGATGGCAAAAAAAAAGAAATGCAAAAGGGATTTGGTGAAGCTAAAATAATGGGAGAGTAGATGTGGAATTAAATGTGAGAGAATTGCATAAGCATACTTGTCCTAACCAGTTAGTATTTTCCCACTCCTGTTATTTTGTAGCCACCTAAAGTACACATCTCCTGTGATTATCAGTAGGAATGAAAACATCACTAATCCCATGTATTTATAGAGCTTTTCCCCTACGTGGAACTCCAGTACAGAGTGGCGCTTCTTGAAGCACATCATCCAGGGGAAAGTGCAAAATCTGACCATATCCAGGGAGATCTATTACAAAATCTGACTATCGACATTCTGAAAAAATTAAACAACTCCCAGCGCAACAAAGAAGCTGTTTACAATGTGCCGGATTTTCATTTTTGGCAGTTGTTTTTTGGAATTCATCTTTGGAATTAAAGCTCGCTGGACATGATCAGATTTTGGGATTCACCCTCGACATATGAATAACCTGCGTGATGAAAAAGGAAATACTCCGTTTCAGAATAACGTCGGGCAATTTCCGAGAAATAGCAGATATGTATTTTACAACTTGCATATAGGATTTCTAATTAAATGCGGGAACTCGAGTTTGTGTATTATTAACTACAGTGTAGGAAGACCCACGGGGAAAATCTTGTGAAATATTCAGAGACTCCAAAGGCTCTGGTATATATAATGCAAAAGTCGTACAATAAAACTCTGAGATTTCCCTCTGGAGCCTTATTTCCTTCAGCCTCAGGGAATATGCATGTTTTGGGATGGAATTATGTACACATATCGTTTTGAAACAAAGAGGAATTACGGAGTTGGACGAATTAATTTTTAATTAGACAGCTTCAGTAAGTCTCCAGATATTATTTTAAGAGCCAACGAGGTCAGAGAGCATCACTAGCATTTGCGCAGTTTGGAAATCTTGGGAGAAAATGAAGCCTGCAATACTGCAATCTCTTCACATTCTCGACAAAAAAAATGCATATAAAAGTCACCCTGTACTTCCCAAGCCCACAAATCCTCTTGGATCGGACGCATGAACCCCGTTGGATTTTATGTGCCAAAACATTTATTCTGTCTAATAGTCATCATATTAAATCAGTGTGATAGAGCAGCAATCCTACCAATCCCATTAAGTACGACCCCTTGACAAAAAATTGCATTGATTACAATTTAACCGTGTGACTGACTGTACACCACCTGACAACTCTTGCTCCCATCCGTTTTTTTTATCTGTATCTAAATATGATATTCATATTATGCTTTAGAATATTTTATTTTCGTGGTAAAGTATGAATGATTAGCTTTCCTCACTGTTTTTACTAGCACAGAATGGACAATAATACAGACATCTAGAAAAACTTGTGCAATAGTTATAAATCAAATAATAATATTTTGTGTTCATTGATGGATAAAACATCTTGATATTTTTCACTTTCTCTCTCTCTCTCTGTCTCTCTATTGCCACACTCTCGCTATTCAATTTCAAAAATACTATACGAAACCTGTTTATGCTAATTTTTACTACACGCACCAATGATATTTCTTCCTGGCAGAGCACATTAAAAGAACCGTGATTTTTGGTTTCTCATTATTTTAACCACCGCCACCACCATGGACAAGTAGGAGATTTATACACACAAAGTCCCATTATATTATTGTTATACGACTTGAACAAGTCAGGGCAAGAAGCACGTGCAGAGTCTGCTGGGTGTCAAAATATATGCTTACGTACGTACTTAAAAGCATGTAAACAAGGCAAAACTTGACTGTGCCAGTAAAAGAGACTTAATGCACAAAAAAAAAATTAAAATAAAACAGTACGGCCAAAAAAAAAGTTATTTATCAACTCTCTTGAGTACCTTGCTCATTCATAATGTATTCGCATGTGAACATAATAAATTTCCAAGATCTATAGGTACATCAAGGGTGAGATCAAGTGTAAATTTTGTTTTAGAAAATAAAAGTTGTTAAAAAAATACTAAAGAAAGATATCTTGTGGGACCAACCCTTGTAATCGTATCCTTTTCGCAGGAGGAAAAGGGTTATTGAATGTCTTCCAAATAACAACATCCCCAGTTGAGTGGAGCTCTAAGAAGATTTATGGGTTTGTACAGGCATTTTGTTTTAATAAGAAATAAAGAAGTTATACATAATCAGAAATATCCCTTGAAAGGTCCTGCTCCAATCTAACTGTCACCAATCTAACCAAAGGACGACAATGAGATTTTTCCCATGTGTAATAAGGAATGTATACAAAAACAATTATCCTCCACGCACCTTCCATGTTTTCACCCACCAAAAACTTTCGTGGCCAAAAAGTAAAAATAAATACATGTGGAAGCATTATCTTGTCCAGGTAATTATTTTCTCAAAAAATAATTGCCTGACAAATCCATTTAGATAATGTATTACATTAGATTATGTATTAAATCATAGTTTATCAGTTGTTTGAGGGAAAATAAGCCATTTTGCGGGAGCAATTACCAGTGTACAAATGTATACACAAGAAATATTAAAAAAACAAGGATTTTTTTTTAAATAGGAAAATGATGACTAAGAGGCCTCACCATGTACACTTGTACACCGCCAGAGCCAATGTTGGAAAGTCATTAGGAAACGGTGTTGAGAAAGTCTTTATAAAGTCAAGTGGAGGTGAGTGTTGAAAAGAAAAGATGGTAATATTGTATTTTAACGCGTTCTCCATATAACTAAATAATATGCACACATTATTATGGCCGACCATATCAGCACATTAGAGGAATAAAAAATACGTGGAAGGGGTGGTAACTCACACACAGAGGCACCGACAGCAATGACAAATGTGAAAATAATAACTATGATGTGGTTGTACACATTGTCGTACACATTAACATTATGATTGTAATGTGTGTAAAAAGGACGAGAATTCCCTCACTTTTCCCCTCACAAAACCAAATTACCCTTTGATAATGCTCTTGTCCTCCTCACTTTAAGGGAATCCTTTGAGTCCAGTCATAAACTTATGTGTATCCAATTTTATGATGAAAAGTCAGCATTTTATCTTTTTTTTTCTCTCTCTCCCTCCTCTCTTGTGCTCCCAAATTATTATTACTCATTATTACATTTTATTCCCATATTTCTCCACTTGGCTAATATCCTTGACAGACGGGAAAGCATACCTTTTGATGTTTCAGCCCAAGTTTCAAATTTAAAAAAAAATATTTTAAGCACCACTCAAATATATATATATATATTTTAAAAGTTTTTTGCACATTCAGAAAGTTGCGTCAAACCTCAGGAAATAATCGTTGCTACAGCAGGAGACCGAGAGGTACTTTCGTTCCTGTGAGGTACCACAACGAGGGGGATTTTTGGGAGGATTAAAAAAAAAAAGGGCTGGAAATTACAGTATTAGTAATAATCATAAAAGAAAATTAAACCCATATATAGTCACTCCTCCCTCGGGACTTTCCCTATGAACTTCCTTTCTATGTCTGTACCATATTATAAATGAAATCAAGTCCAACTCCTTGACATTCCTTTCTCGTAGTATTAGAATACTATGGGCACACCTGACAAGTGTGACAACGGGGACGAAGCAGTATCACACGTCTCTCAAGTGCCTCTACAAAGGTTCTATTACCGACATTCCATGTGTGCTCATAATGATGTTTATTTAATCACTTATCATCTCCAAAAAAATAACTCTTCAGAGAAGTCGGTGCTGGGTACAAAAAATTAAATGATTCTCCGGTACTAACATAAGACTGGTTTAACTGGGAAAGAGCAATCCCCTCTTTTTTTTGCTCTCATGTATCCCGATAATTTGATTATTGAGAAGCCCCATATGTACCACAATGCTTCTCCCATGGGGGAAATATTTACACGAGCACACACGTGGATACTAATGATGTGTGAGATGCTTGTGGATTATCAAATAATCATTATATTGTGCAAGCCAAGTGCTCATTTACTCACGATTAAACGACTGTCAATTCCCTCATTATTGTATCAATTACCAATAAACCCAATAAATTCTGTTGACATGTACTAATTATTTCTCGTGGAAATGCATATTCCATAAATAGCCCATTCATTTTTATCAACTGGAATTATTAAATATTACAAAGACAAAAAAATCCATAGGGAAATACATACCCGTTCGAAGTAAGTTGCTAGCATCATATTGGAATGCTTTGGATTCTCAGAGAACAGGCTGTCTCCTTTTTAAATTCTAATTTAATGAAGTTTTGTAAAAAATATTTTACAACCGGCACCGTTTCCAGGTTAGGAGTTACTGAGCACTCCTCGATAACTGCTTGATGGAGGCACAAAAGGCTTAGAGCCTAAATCACACAGTTTTGTAATGCGAGGTGTAAAATGAAAAATTGAGACTAATTGTAAATTATGTTAACACGGGACTGACGACTCGTGTGATAACGACAGATTAACGGCGTATGTGAAGAGAGAGAGAGAGAGGGAGACAGATAGAATAAAAAAAATGCACGAAGCAAAAATTCCAACTGCTTGTACAAGAGTATTTACGCGCACATCATCAACCACACTGATTGGAGATTACAAAGACACAACTCACTTTAACTTCCTTCCTTTCTACAATTTTTGTCTATTTTTTTTTGTGTTTGCTGTTGTTTTAGACAGGCCGGATTTTTTTTAGGGGACGTGTACACAATAGCCTGAAAATGAACGGATGCTAAAGAGAGTACTCTTAAACAAAACGTTGTTGCATAAAAAAACGTTCCTGTATATACTTTTCAGTAACTCTGTTTTTTTTGTTTTGACAAGTCCATGCAGGAATGATGAGAAACGTTATTTGGTCCCTGCAAATTCTTGTGTATGTTCCTATACGTAACAATACATGTACGTATTGTTTTTTTTTTTTACAAGAATTCCACTATTTTTTTCCACTCGCAGAATTCACAAGAGAAACACTAGGACTGCTGACTGAAAATTCACGGGGCACCCACAAAAGCTTTATATTATGGAGCCGAAAGGATGGGAGAAAAGAATAGCTTGGAGTAAATAGGGCTTGAATGCCCACATTGGCGTGAGAGAAACTAGACCAATTCCAATCTAGTCACCCGGAATTGTCTTGTCTTTTTTTTTGTCTTTTTTTTGTGGAAAGCAGGTGCTTTCACACAACACAGAGCTAATGTTTTTTTTTGTATACGGTATGGTGGTAAAATAAAAAAGGAAGATTCCGGAGACAATGCCACTCTGTGAGAAGTCACATGATAAAAGAGTATTGGAGTCCCAAAAATAACCACCACGATGTTCCCAATTCAGCGGTCAATACTTAGTCAATAAATGGGGTTGTCTTGAGAGGAAAACCCAATTATTGCCAATCCTCCTGACAGCACCACTTTATTCCTTGTTGTCTTTTGTCTTCTTTCCTAGGGCTTGTTTGTGGCTTATTAATAAACGATTGGAAGTTAAACGGACGGAAATGTACCACGCTCTACTATTCCTGATTCCGCACTCTTTGGTATGAATAACCAAATTGTCACCGTACTCCCTTTTACTCCGTCCTTTTTTTTTTGTGTGAACTTGCTCACACAATCGTTGGCGAAAATACAAAAAAACCAATGTTCATGTAAAACTGCGGGTTCACGGGATGTAAGGGTGGGGGGAAATCACCCAAGGAAGGAAAGCAAGAAAAAAAACTATATAGTAGTGTTGGTTGAAAAATAATCCAAATAATCCACAAAGGTAAAAAAAAATTTGGGTCAAAGTGTATCAGGTAATAAGTGAAGTTTGCACAGGGGAATGTTATACACTGTACATGGGTATACTTCTGTATATATATGTGCACGTGGGCTTTTAATGCATGCGCTCTTTGGGCCAAAATATGCTTTTGTGTCCCGCTTGTCCACACACCGTAGACAACACTACAGGGAGTGTGTATCACAGCACCATAACAATAATGTCATCCTCCTTGTATACAAGCTCATATCAGTCAACATATTTTTCTCCCCTATAGCAAATCACTTTTTGTTATATAGGTAATAGGTACCAAGTAATTTTTGAACCAAGGTTTTTTTTTGCTGCTTAAATAATATTTATATTCCTTTTTTTTTAACCCTTTTTTTTCCACAGTCCCAATATATGATCCCGTACCAGAAACTGTCACCGTCCCCCAAAATGAGAAGAAGAAAAAAAGCTCCCAATAATCAGTATTACTCCCTTCACGCTTGACAAGAAAAGTATTGGTAATGTACTAAATAGTGTACAGAGTTTTTATGGGGAGAACCGTCAGTGATTTCTATTTTTTTTTTTTCTATACTTTTGATTATACGATTGCCTCGTGTAATTATGTTGGTAAATGATCCGAGTAAATGTCTTTTGTTGTAAAAGGGGGAGAGTCTTTTTTTTTTTTTGGAAATGAAGCGGCGGCAAGGAGGGATAAAAAGGGGGAGGATTAAAGAAATCTCACTTTTGTTTGACAAATTATTTGAACCATTAATTTTTTTTACCAATTATCCCTTCCCTCATAAATCTACAGAAAGGCACTTTTGCAGAAGGGGAATTTGTTTTATTTTATGCAGTATTAAATGTCAACACTGTCTCGAAAACAAAATCACTGACTTGACGAATGTCTCTAGCACTTCCACCAGACTTTGGATATGTGAAAAGGGTTAATGAAATGAATAAGTCTAGCACAACGTGGTTTCTTTCCTTGCTCTTCACTCTTTTTTCTCTGCTACTAACTTCGAAGTAAAACATGTGACGAGCCTCAGGAGAGAAGCGTTTGCACAGTGCAATGGCTCAATTCTCACTATGCAATAATGTGACTCTCCGTTCATGAAACCCAAAAGACTTTAGTAGTAGTTTTTTTTTTTTTTCGTGGGGAGAAAGAATACTACACGCACCACAAACAGGGGGAAGCCAGAGACTTTTTCCCTCTCATTTACCACTACACAGAGCCGTATACAACTATACACAATGAACTCACACACACAATTCACGCCATGGAAATCATCCGCACTCTCTGCATGCGATGGAAATGTCAGAGAAGAAACTACAAGAGAGTTCTCGGGGGAACACAGGTTGAATCCAAAACTTTTACTAAAAGTCCTTTCCCCCTATTTTCTTACATGGTAAAATTTTTTCAGAACTTAAGTACTAAATGTACACAAATATTCTTTTTCTCTCCCAAAAAAAAAATGTTGAGCTTCAGTAATTGCTTCCCTTTGCACTTTACAACATGGCTAATTTTTTTATACTGTCTTTACCTCCGTATTTTGAAGCATTCTTACCAAGAGGAAGATTGTGTAGTTAACATTACTTCATAAACTTAAGGGGTAGCAGAGATGGAACTGACTCACTTTAATGTTGTTGAAATATACCAGAAATTCATTAAAAAAATATATTTTTTTAACACTGCTCCCACCTTGAAGGTTGTATCGTTGCATGAAGCACATTTCTCTCTGCTTGCTCAAATATTACTTTTTTTTATTAGTTATCTCTTCCATACCACACATATCTCCATTTATATCTCCCCGCATGAAAAAAAAAACCTCGGGGTAGGTGGATTACTTCATACATTATTTTTTGTCTCATCTAACACAGGAGTAATCGTGGTTAGGAGCAATACTAGAAGCTCTTTAGTATCGCTTTACGTCCATAGTACAGTGCTCTTTTGTAGTGCAATGTCATGAGAGTCTACATGTGTTTCCATATGCATATCTATTAATACAGATGTTACCTCCAGATTTTGAGCTCGTGATTATCAGTCGTCTATCTGCTCATTGCTATACAATACAGCATTGCCGGTATGTGCCCAGGTTCGTTTTGAATATGGAAATGTATGAACTCTCTCTTGCTCCTACATTTTTTCCACCTTCAAAGATTTAATATTGTATTCTTCTACGTACATGTTTACTACTTTATTAATTTTTTTTTTACACAAGCTCTGATTTTTTTTACGGAGAGGTATAATCTACAAGATTCTCATTAATTCCATGCACTCTTCCATCTTCTTTTATTACTCCTCGGTATAGTTATTATTTTGAAGGAGCTAGATAAGACTTGATCTTATTATTATGATGCTCTTGTCAAAAGTTCATTTTCTTCCGCAGTTTATTGACTACTACTGCAAGGTGCAGACATCCAGCCTGCTGGAAAAGGAGCTTTTGGAGAAGATACATATATGTATACATATGTGGATATACAAATAAACACGTCGTAAAATGTGATACCGCCATCACAAAATGCAATTCTGTAATACATGCACCTGTACACACATATGTATATGTATGTATTTCACTCGTCTGGATGAAAGCTGTTTTTTTTTTCAATGAATAACGAGTAGCATAAATGTCAAGCCTTTGCATTTCATTCACTCCCACACTCCTCTGACGGATTGTGATGTGGCTCTCATCTCATTGTTACCTGTACTACTACTCCCGTTTTTATTTCCAATGCATTGGCAATCAACTCACCTTCGTCGGTGTTCCATATGAATAAATGCATGCAAAATAAATGGAATAAGGGAACTTTCATAAAACATGCAAGACAATCAAGGTATCATCACCAAGACCGGTGAATGCATAATGCCGGCCGATCTTGAAAGTTTTTGAAAGTTCCCTGTATTACACCCCAGGAGATGCTTTACATGGTCCATTGTTCCTGAATGAGAAAAATATATTCAAGAGAAATTACAACCGTAAATATGTATATGATGATTATACTTTCGCGTTTTTTCTAGTACAAGTAAAGAAAATGGATGGAAAAGGAATGCCTTTTTGACAATCTCAAGTGACAATTGTTTCCCGCACAAGACGCTCATAGAAAAAACGGATGAATGACGAGTCTTTTTACATAATTATCTCACGAGGCTCATTTGGGAAGACATTTTTCAGGAGTCAATGATACATGGTAATTTGGGAGATTAGTAAAAGTTCATCGGAGTCATGATGAATGGTCCATGCTGGGATACAAAGATGAGCGTTGGATTTTGGAGAGGGATTAGTCAAGTGCTCTCTTTAAGTACCATTAAGAAGAGAGGCATCGCGCAGTGAAATTTAATTATCCAATTTACCCACCGTTCTATTATATTCTACAATCCTTGAATTCTCTCTCTCTCTCTTTCTCTATCTCATAATAATGGCAATAATAATAGGAAAGCATGTAAGCATTTCCCCCAGTACTCAATGAATCTATCCAGGAGGAGAGTCTCGTAAATGAAGTATTAGCTCACTCATATTATCAATCATTGAAGGAACCAAGCGGCGGCATCCTCTTACCTCCTAGCCAGTATACATATCTATAATTACAGACAAAATACCCATGAAATATGTTTAATGGATTTTAATGGCTCACACACACACATACATCTTGATGCACTCCAAAGGGGATTTTTGCCCATCCTCACCTAAGAGTTACATATGATGGCACTTGCATTCTCTTCTCATTTCTTCCTCAACCAAACTTTATTATCATTATTAACCAACGCAACGAGAGAGAGAGAGAGATCATACAACAATAAAAGGTAGAATCATACATGTGTAAATAATGTATCTCGTAATAAAAATCCCTTTGAGCTCCCTCCATTTGACATGTATATAATGCAATTGGCCGGGCAAATTACGAGGATATGGCGGCGTCTGTCGATAGCCTATACACATGAAATAAATTGGAAATACAGTATCGATTACATATTACGCTAAGCTGATGCGTAATAAAATAATACTAAATATGCAATCTGGATAACATTTAGCCGTGTAAGCATTCCTCAATGGAATATAGCGACATGTGTGTTTGTAGGGATTATTTATTCC
>JAQGBT010001879.1:0-27997 GCA_034698585.1 Disparrhopalites patrizii | reverse complement strand
TGAAACTTTTATGCCAGACCGGAAAGAACCGGCATATATTGGAATCATTCCAGACCAATTCTTGCCACCTTGCAACCCTGACTGTAAGCAAATAGAGAAATGGTGCTTGAGATACAACTGGAGAAAAAATAACGAGGAATTGGAATAAGCGTCGATTTCAATCATCAAAGAAAAATTTGGCATCACAAGCAGGCTTATTAATTGAAAAATTAGATATAATCAGATACCATGGTGGTCTCGCGGTAGACAATTTTGACTGATTATTGGAGCTCGTAAGATTTCAACTTTCAACTACAATCTGCTAAGGAACATCACTGTCCTCTCCGCAACTCAGATGCATGGCATCTGAGTTGCAGAGGCGACAATTGTTTCTTGCTACGCTGTATACACATTTTTGGTACGTCTCAAATTATTATGAACTAATCTGGTTTTTGCCCGCAATGATGCTGGGCTAGTAAAAATATTTGAAAAAAACATCCTTCTTTTTCCTCTTTTACCAATTAAGTACATTTGGCTTCCTGATTGAGGGTCAATCAGGAATCAGGAACGGGGTCGTCAAATCAGTACTGTACTGATAAAATCAGTACATCTGGTAACCCTACCCCGCGGGGAGGGTCAAATTCTGACCTATTCTGACGAGCTACCAGCCATACATCCGGCTGTTAGCGTCCGATTGCAATGGAATTTGAAACACAGTCGTTTGAAAAGTTTTAAACCATTGTTTTCGCATGTTGTTTCGTTGTATGTATTAATTGCGTATTAATTATATAGATTAATTGCTATTTCATATTAATTGCAGAATAAGGACAGCGGACTTTGTATGTTCCAAACTTTAACATCAGTTCATTCGTCATAAAAATGAATTTAGTTTACAGCATGCCTGCATGAGTGTTCATATATTAAAATGAAGCACTGGACTTCTTCTAAAATCAGTGTTGATCCGGGAGCAGGACGGGAATTATAACTAAAATGAGAGGATGACAAGGCAGAATTTCAACCCAACAAAACGAACTTTTCATTTAGAATTAAAATAAAGACAAGAAGCCAACAATTACAAATAACTGGCAGTAAGCTAACAACAATTCGAACAGAAAAAGGGCAAAGGCCAGAGTTTAATTAAAAGGGGAATGAATTCTCGCTAATCTTATGCCAATCCCATGGCTCCAACCCCAAAAACAATGAGCGACGTGCAGCGGCGCTCGAAGCAAAGTGCAACGTGCTACAATATTTAGCATTTAGTTTTCTCCTAGATTTCTAAAGTAAGTGCTAGTTTAGTAAGAATATACCAACTCGCCGAGTAACTAGATCCCGCCATTACTAAAATAGTCATAATTAAATAACGCGCTGGATAAAATTGACTGTTCTAGTTGGAATATAACTACGCAAGTTACTAAATTTGACTAAATAATCCCCCAGATAATCTAGCTACCTGAATACAACTGTCAAACGTCGAACTGTCCCATAAACGCCGCCATCTACCGTATGTTCTCTTGCTTCTGCAATCGTGCTGCGTTTGTCTCTTTCTTTTTATCTGGCATTTCCCTTGTCTCTTTCTTGTTTTTCTACTCTATCATCGTCACTGTCTTATTTACATATACTCTAGCGTCGTGTCTTTCCTATTTTCACTTCCATGCCGTCTCTTATTAATTTTTTTTACTCTCCTAGCGCGTCTTTCGTTTGCTTGCTCGCTCGTCGTCTACAGAGATGGCCAAATTACATTGGTCTCATTCTCAATTACAAATTACATCTCAGCGTTTAGCGAATAAAATACAAAATACATTAGGTTTTCTACTTTAATCGGGCTGGAAAATTACATTTGATGCGTGCGTAGGGAGTAATTACCAATTACAAATTACATGTAATTGAATTACATTAAAAATTACATGTAATTGAATTACATTAACAATTGCATGTAATTGAATTACATTATAAATTACATGTAATTGAATTACATTAAAAATTACATGTAATTGAATTACATTAAAAATTACAAATTACATGTAATTAAATTACATTAAAAATTACATTAAAAATTACATGTAATTCAATTACATTAAAAATTACAAATTATATGTAATTCAATTACACGGCAAATTGTAAAATACACTATCGAATGAAATGTTAGATTTAGTTGAACGAACCCGAAGGGCGTAGGGTAACGACTGGCTTTAACAAGTTCCCTAAATAACTTCTCTTACCCTAATGTCGTCAAAGAAGTCGGGATTTAAAAAATATTTAATATCATTTGAATTGAATACAAAATGCGTAGCTGAGTATACAGGATTTGTGGGAGGTGGTAGCTAAAATGTACGCTTAACCTGAGATACATCGAGATAATATATCGGGAAAATGCAAATTTCCGGTTTGAAATCGTTGTTGTGACTGCAAATTTGAATTAGAGTAAACATATAAATTACATAAACATCTCGAGTTCTATAACTGGTAAATGAGCTTATCTCTGAGAAGAGTATATATTATAGTATTACCAAAATGTCACCGTTAATAGCAGAACATGAATAAATATTAAAGGTTTCCGCTTGTTTGTAGACTTTTCTATTAATTCAATTACAAAATACTTAAAAATTTACTTCTAAATCCAAATACAAATTACTTTCTAAATATAAACACATTGGAAATTACAAATTACTTTTAAAAATTCATCACATTGTAATTACTAATTACAAATTACAAAAATGTAATTCAATTAATTGCATGTAATTTGGCCATCTCTGGTCGTCTCTGTAGTTACTTACTCTCCCATTGTCTCTTTGTTATTAGCTTTTAACTCACCCGTCGTCTGTTTATTAGTGTTTAACTCTCCCATCATCTCTAAAAGTGTTTCAATCTCCCATTGTCTGCGTTATTGGTTTTCCCACTCTCCCATCATCTGCTCATCTCTTCATTAATTTGTACTTGCATGTTGTCTCCTTATTTACTTACTTTCATAGAGAGAAAAGGAAGCGAGACAAGAGATGGAAAGAGAGACGACAGACGACAGAAAAAATGCAGGTCTATATATAGTTGTAGACCTATATAGACTTAGGGTATTACCAGAATGTTGACTAAATTAGGAATTGCTAATTTAGTGATTCCTAATTTAGCAACAAATTTCTATAGATAGATAATAGATAGCTACATAGCACGTGCCTACAGATTTGTCTAGCTCAGTGACTATAATAACTATATATATATATATAACTATAGTTACTAGCCAAAAATATAATTTCACAACGCGCCTTTGTATATTGTATTGTTTGTAAATTTTGTATTTTTTTGTACCTGCCTGGCTGTCTAATTTAGTCTCTGGTAACAGTAACACTATTAGAGCGACTGGACTTAAACAAAAAAACGATTTTGGATTAAAATTTTAAAATGAAAGGCATTGGATGGACAAAGTCGTCAAGGAATTGGAATATTGGAAATACGTACAAAAGCAAAAGCACGCACATGGATCATTTCCCGCGCTTCAAATTCAAAAAGCGGAGGCGGCTGAAGAGAAAAAAAAAGTATTTTCTTCGACTCTCCACGGAACTCCAATTTCCAGTCTCCAACGTTATTTGGTCGTTTTGCCTTTGCCAGCACATTAGAATACATAACAAAAGCAAACCAAAACCTTCGTATTACTTTTTTTTTCCATTCTCTGTAATGAGTCTCCTGCCGTCTTTCATTTCATTCATTCTTTTGCTCTTTTTGTTCAAGGGGCTCAAGGAGACACTTGTTGTCGGTTAAAAAAAAATCTATCTGCGTTTTTTTTAACCAGACGACAGTTGAGCTTTATTGGAACGAAAACATTTTTAATTGTGACCCGTGAAAGACCCGTGAAAACAATCAACAATCAGTGGTTTTGTAGTCAATCAAGTTTTTGTGATCATCAAACGGATTATCCATTAACTCCGTTGTGATTGCAAGTTTCTTGGGGAATCTTCCGTTATCCAGCCAAGGGTTGAGGTATTTACATTTTTACAGCGAATGTAGGTTGGAGATTTTTTTTTTTTTTTTTTGAAGGTAAAGAAAAAAACATAATAGGTCAATTACTTTAATATTGTACCTCTTAAATGATCGTAAAAGCTGTCAGACGATCTCGGTTGTAGCAGCGATTGCCTATATATTAATCTGAAGTAATTAGATGTATTCATGCTTAATAATTAAATAGTATGTACATAATATATACTCATTATTTACAAAGGCATATATAGTCTCGGACTCGGCTCGGATTTGACAATTGTGAGATTGTGACATGGCTACTCTAATCTAAAAAAAAAACAACTTCTCCACGTACTTTTGTAGACAATTGCATGTATCTATGTTATATTTGAAGGCTTTCGTGGATTTAATTGTATGAGATCATTTTAGGGTGTCAGAATTTGAATTTGTTTATCTCCGTCTCCACCAACAAGTGTTTGGCTTGAAAGACTTTTATATCCACGCACAAATGTATTAAAAGTGAGGCAGCTCTAACCGCTCGGTTAGAAAATGGTCGTGACTAGTTGACATTGAAATGAAGATAGTTTGGATGCTATGTGGGAAAAAGAGCAATGAATGATAAATGATAATGTAATCGCGAATATGTGCAATGTGAATGTGAGTGATTACAGAGAGTAGAAGTAGAAAGTGGAACTGATGAAGTTTGAAGTTAATATCTGATCTGAGGAATTTTTGGTGAGCAATTTTTATAAAGTTATTTCAATTTGTGAATTTTTTCCTATTACAGGACATAATAAATTAACGAGCTCTACCGGTGATTGGGATATTGGGAACATCGAGTGTAAGGAATCACGATTGTACGGGATGTCATTGTCAACGCCTTCGGAATTTTCCTTCGACGTTGAGGAAATGTCAGACTCGCAGGCGATTTCATTTTCGCAGATTTCATCTTTCAGTTTTGGGGAGGTGGATGCTGGTGAAAGAGCCGTGACTGATGTGCCCGTGCCCGAGGAGTATGTGACGCCTTCGTGAGTATTTTCTGTCGCCTCACACATTTCATATATTTGTAATATTGCTCTAAAGCATCTATTGATCACCAGCAATGTACGTCTAAAGTAATTGAGTCAGACGTCAGACCCATCATTAATCAATTCAACAGCTCAAATACTTGCTAGATGTTAAGTGTTAAGTCATGCGAAACTCGTTAGATAAATGTTCAAGGAATCATTACGCTGCATCCGTTCAACTTAGCTAAGAGAGATGGGACGCCACTATCATTTCAGAAGTCATTAGTAATACGTCAGCAGGAGGAATTCAGGAGTATTAATAAACAATAAGTTCGTTTTCGTTTTTTTTATAGGTTGGCAAACAGTGTTAATCCCCATGATGTTCAGCGGTTTGTTGAGGTTGGTGCTTACACTGCTCCGGACCAAAACGTTGGCCTTGATCTGGCAAATACTTTCCCGGTAGTATTGGATGGAAATTTGACCAATGTTGTATACCAACTGCAGGGTCATCCTCAGCATTACGAAGAGGAAACTATGCCCATGGAGGATATGAAAATAAACATGTACCCTTCGCATCCCATTTCCGAAATCGCACATAATTCCAACTTGCTTTTGAATGTACCGATGGGTGGTAATTCCAACACACTGAGTTTGAGTCAGTCCAGCAGCAGCAGCGTTGATGACTCGGTTCCTTCCATGGAGTCTTGGGCAGGACCGTATAATTTTGGGTTTTGTTTCGAAACTGGACCTTCAAGGAAATATGCGGTATGATTTTAATGCGCAATGTAACTTTTGACCGTTTCAGAACGATGGATAGAAATAAATGCATCTTGTCTTGCCACAGTTATTAGTCATATATGACTCATGTCATGAATTAATTTATTATTTATTGTTGCCCTTTATTGATTCTAGTTTTCCAAGGCGAATAACAAGCTCTTCATTGGTCATAGTACGCCGGTTGAATTCTTCTTCAAATGGGATTACGACGCGTGCACGAGTCCTTCAGATTTGTTCCTGAGTGCCTTCATGAGGTACACGAAACCTGATTGTGCCTCAGCTCCCGTCCTGCGTTGTGATTCTCATGAAGCTGAAGAATCTAGGAAGATCAGAGAGAGTTAGTATTCAGTGTTTATTTTCAATCTGTTCGAATTTGAACTTCTGGGACATTAAATCATTAACAGAATTATTGAATATAATATTTTCTATCGGTCCAGCTAACTTACCGGAATCTCAATCTCAAGAATTTCTTGATCGGGTTGTCCATGTCATGAGATGCGTTAATACCAATGTCAAGGTGGAGTACATGCAAGACAAAAAAACCAATCGTTGCAGTCTGAGAATGCCATTGAAAAAGCCCCAGGTTATTTTATATAGAGTTTGCTATTCGAAAAAAAGCCGTTATACATTTTGTTTTACATGGTTTACCTTGTGGTTTGTGCAAAATAATAAGTTTGGATTTACATGTTTTTTGTAGGCGGGTGAACACAAAGTTGGTCGATTTTTTCAGTTCGAATGTCTTAATTCTTGCAAGCCTCCACCCGTGCTCAAGAAATCCCCAACAGCTGTTGTGTTTGAACTATTGGAACGGTAAAAAAAATTCTATGACTTTTGTATTGAATTATAATTATCTAATTTCTAACTGAATCATGCGGGACAATATTGATCATGTAATTTCATTCAATGCTTAATAACCTCAGTGTGCGACGTCACGACCGAGTAAAGTATCAAGTGAAAGGTCGCATTGCCTTTGATATCCGAGTGTGCACCTGCCCAATGCGGGATTTTACCAAAGAAGAACCAAAGCACACTAACGATGATTTTGTGTCGTCTCTCACGCGAATGAAACGGAAATCAGAAGCTGGGTCTGCTCATAGCTCTCCAGCTGGAGAAAGTCCTCGGGAGAACAAACGGCCGCGTAAATCCCCATTGCTCCGTGAGACTAGAGGAAGTGGCATAATTCTGGGAGCTGATTCTAAATTCGAGGAAGACATTGAAAGAGCTGCTGTAAGTTCTGAATTTGAATAATGTTCAAAAATATTCCTGTTGTACTTGTACTTACAATTAGTTACTTGTACACTATATACAGTTATGTAGTAAAGTTATGGCTTATGTTTGTATACATGACGAATGCAATTTATGGAAAAGGGCCCCGACAAAATGATTTTCATTTTGGTTTCACTGTCATAGAAATCTCGCCGGCTTAGCGATGTTGGAATGTCTACACCCAAATCTGCCTCGAGAGAGGACATTCCACCGATTCCGGAAGTAGACTTAGGAAGCCAAACATCTTCTCAAGAGTCTAATGCTTCTGATTTGACTTTCTTAATGGACGACGATTCTGAGGTACTTTTTTTTAAGTTTCGGTATTCCTGTGTGTTGAAAGCTTGTAATAATGTCGTTTCAACAAGCCATTCAAAGTGATTAAAATTGTTACATCGTATGGGTGTACAGATAGCTTTTTATGGAACTGTTGTTTATCATTCTGCATGGTGTTTTAATACGAATAGGAAAAACGTCAAAAGAAAAAACAGAGATACAGAGATGACTTCAAGATTTTCAGGTGGTTGGCAAAACTAAGTTTGGATCCCAAATATCGAGAAATTGGTCGAACCATGAGCAGGTGATTAGTAGTGTCAAAAAAAATATACAATTTTAAATGCCCGATTAAAACACAAGTTGAGAAGTCGCAACTTTGAAAATTGTACATGTGCTTTGTTACATATTATAGTAATCTTCGGCACATGGCAAAACTGGCGCGGTCGATGGTTGCCGCAAAGGAATCCCAGGATCCGCAAGCTGTGGCATGTATCCGTGCGCCGGGAATGTCGCATGAACTGAATGGCAGTCCTGACTCGGGAGTAGGCCTGATCACTCCACAAAAAAAGCAAGAATGAATTTTCTACATCTTAGCGGCACCATTGTGCTCCCGTAGAAAGTAATTATGAAAGCAGTATTTTTTTACATTTAACTCTGCGCGTTTCAGATGTTTCCTTTCAAACGCGCATTTTAGTAAAATATTAGGACTATTTCGTTTTTATTATTCGTTATTGTTGAAATGATTTTTTAAAAGCAGGTGCGTTTTTATTTTTTAATGTTTTTCTTCGCTCGATATAGGCTGAGAGGCTGACAAATTCTATCAAATTAAATGATGTGTAACTTTCAGGGCAAATAGTTTTTTCTTCTCATGGTGTATATTGTATCATTGTGTATATGTATTTTATTTATACCTTGAAGTCATCTGAATTAGCAGTTGCTCTACTTCCTCCTTCTCTTTTTTGTATTGTTATTTTGCTGTAGTTATCCATGTGAACAATCATGGTTTACTTTAGTCTTATACAAACTCACGAATTTCTATTGTATATGTATGTATGTAGTATGTACTACAACTATTAACATACATATAAAGAGGGGTGAATGCTTTTTAATATTTCCTTTTGTCCATTATGTACTTTTGTACGGGGAATTATAATCCGAAACATTTATGTCGTGAAGATAGTATTTTGTGTTCTGTTCGTGGTTCGCGAGTTGAGTATTGAGTATGTTTCAGTAATCTAATATCGTTAATAACCTGAATATGTTTGATAAAGTATACTATACATACTATATGCTTTGAATTTGAATACCTGTTGGCTTCTTAAAGTAATATAAAAACTGGGATTCTAACAGAATGTCCCTACAAGCTCAAACAAATATTGTAATTGTTGCTCACCGAGTTCCTGATGTACAATTAACTACTATAGTTAATATTTATTTGACAGTTTTCTAGACCTGGATTGTAAGGCATAATACTTAATAATTTTAATAGGTAATGTTAATACTCCAATACTAACTATAATAAATAATAATACATATATACTTACATTATATCAGTAACAATATTTGTTTTGCTAACAGTTTTGCCCGTAGGTATACTTATATTACCTCAGTCAAATCCGAGTTTTACCCAAAATTGTAATATCTAATACCCACGGGCAAAACTCATAGCAAAGCAAATATTGTTACTGACATAATAATAATGTATAAAAATTAAAAATATTAAATATCCTTATCCTTAATTAACGTAGGCTCGATCCCTTTGTACATACACGTTACATGTACTAGTACGGTATTATTTTTTAGATGAAACGAAGTACTTTTTTGAACATTTTAATTACTAACGTATCTTTTACCCTGTGTTTGATACAGAGGCACAAGAATGTCTTGTTTGAATTACTTTTGGATTTGTAGTTGTTATAATTTGTTATGACGTTATGAGACATATGAGTTTGCTTATACATATGTACACCGATGAGTGATTGATTTTTGGCAGAATACTTAATTTCACAAGATGACAGTGTGTTATGCTTCTCTTGATTCTTCAGGGGTTGATGCTAAAAATAGCAGTTTTGGATGCGTAGACAATATATTTTAATTATTAGTTTTGTTATACCTATCTTCCAGATGTTTGTTTTTTACCAAGAATATTATGTATGTTTTATATATTATATTGTGTATAACGAAGTAGGTCCATTAACCACAAGTAAACAGTATCTAGCACAGTTAAGTAATTAAAAAAAGCGATCATTCAATGTGATGAAGTGATGATGATGGTATGAAAAAGCTAGGGACAGGGCTATGATACCGTTGAGCTTAATTCCTCAAATATGTACCTACATAAATAAGTACCAATGTCAATTATTAATTAATATGATAACTGTTAGCATTAAAGATTATTTGTTGACCATGGATGGTCCCACAAACATATCTATAATCATTTTCATTTCACGATAGACCTGTCGGCAACTTTGTGTTCGGAAGTACGGAAATCGGACTATCGGACACGTCTTCGTCATGTTTCTGGTTAGCTAATATATAAATTATAAATGTTTGAAGTGTGGTAATTTCTGTTTGCTTGTGAAGGCTGAATTTTGCATTTCTAGGAACCATTAGAATTTTGAATTTTCTGTCTGGAATGTGTCTCCAGTTAAAAATATAGGCAGTGGGGATCCAAGCAAGCAGTTTGCTGTTTTGAAATTTGAATCTACAGCTAGATATCAATGCATTAAGTAAATAGAAAAATGAATTTTGCATTGTTTTGGTTATACCATTTTTTGTATGATTCAGTTGATGATTAATTATATGTATAAACAGTCGTGCAAATTAATGCTTAATAAGTTTACTGCAAATCAAATTTTAGCTCCATTTATTGAATTTGTGGCCGGAAAATCATGCCTGCCTTCCAATTCCAGACCCGCACAGATGAGGTTTACAAATCATCAGAAATAGTACTGTGTGTGAAGGAGAGGTCAAAGGACACCTCTCCGGTAAATATGAATGGCGTCGGGTGGCTGGACGAAATGGTGCCAAGGACCGTTGGAGGACTTCCCCTCCGACGTCGCGACGGCTTCGTCCTCTTCCAACTTATTAAAGAGCAGCTGCGTCCCCCTGGCGTCGGCCAGCTTCGCCCCAAAAAAGTCCCCCTCCCGGAAGTTTGGCAAAGCACAAAGAGCCTTGATGAAGGTCAAGTTGACCTCATACCGCCTCCTGTACCCGTTACTCCCACTCAAGGTCAAGCTCTGGAGCTCCCTCAGCTGCCTCACCACATTCGTGAAGACGGCCAACTCCTCCGAGCGGAACTCCTCATTGTACAATTCCAACTTCCGGAGGAATCCCCCGCACAGGGCCAACGTCTGTAGATTAAAAATCTTCCCACAACTCAACTTACAGTGATGTCTCCGGTTCCCCACGACGCAGACGACATTGATGAGGAGGTACTGGAGATGACGACAACCGCTGAAGACCTCGCAGTCCAGATAGTACATGTGGAGCCGGCTGTGACTGGTATTCCCGTGATGGTTGTTGTTCACGGCATCCGCCGTCGTGGTGCAGAGAGAAAAAATGTGGGGGATGATCTTGACCACTTTGAGGCTCCGCCCATTCCGCTGGATACAAGTATTGATCGTCTTGAAGACCTCCTGGTCCGCCTCGGGGGAGACGAACCCCGTGAGGATGAGGGACTCCAGGGATTTGATCTTGTTCAGGAGACGCTCCACCCCCGGGCTGTTGACGTCCACCCGGAGGTGCGTGGGGTGGACTTGGACGGAAGGGCTCTTACTCCCATCGGGGGAGGGGGTGGTACACGTCACCAGGCCCCAGAACTGCCCGTCCATCTTGAACCCCGCCCCACCCAGGGACAGCTCCCGGATGCTCCTGTTCTTGGTGAGGAAAAGGGGGACGATGGACGTTGCGGGGGCGCAGGACAAGGATTTCTCTTGGGCCTCCTCCCGCTGTTCATGCGTCTTGAGGAAGTTCGCCGGCAGGATGGCCGACGTCGTCGTGCTCTGCATCCCATGAAACGTGAATTGACTCAGGTTTGGGGTGGTGCAGAATCTCAGGAAGAATTCCAGGAGCCAGTAGTCCGTGATGGTGAGGCCGAAGTAGGACTGGGCAATGATTAAATTGAGGAGATGGGGCAGGTCATACGTGGGAGTGTCCTTATTCCTGATTAATTGTTTCACATTCTGCTTCTGCATCAAGATCACGTTCTTCAGGGTCAGGGAGGTCACCAGGGCTCCTCGGAGGACCTGCTGCAGGTTTTGGTACTGCATCACGTTGAGGCCAACGGAGGGGGCCGGCGGAGGGGAGGAGCTTATGGATGGGCCTCTCATCACAAAAGCGGACATGGAAGGGGTGGTGGAGGGTCGATTTTGAAGCAGGTCCTTGTCCTCCATGAGAAAAGTGTCCAGTTGGAGGAGGAAATCACTTCCGTAGGGTTTGACTCGGTCGGAGGCCACTTCCGGATTTTTTCGGTTCAGGGAAGGCCCAACTGTCGGGTTGCTCTTGCTGGAGCCGGACCGGGACCGTTTTTTATTGGGCAAGAACACATTATGGGAGGGCACGGTGGGTTTCTTCGGGACAGTGCTATTGGTCTTAACGGTGCCATGGTGTCCATTGTTGCTGCTAAGCGTTCGACGTGGACGCTTGTGATGAGTGTTGTGATGATTGTTGGCCATGAATCCGGAGGGATTTCCATTATTTTCCGACTTATGATTAGCCCCAGAAGGAGGCCGGGATTTTAGCCTCTGTTTGGTCCCATCCGGTTCCGGGAAGGGGGGCGGAGACGGGGAAGCTGAGGGAGGGAGATGTGGGTGCGATTGACCTCGCGCATGGGTCATTTCCACCGACGATGAAATAGGAGATTGCCCTTGAGGCTGCGGAGAGGGTTTTTCCGAAAAATCATGGTTCCCGCTTCCAATGCCTCCAAGGGGGACGCCGTATTGTGGGTTTTCCACGGGTTGCTGCCCACCCCTTTGGCCTTCAGGAGCAGAATGGACCACGCCCTGAAGAAGAAGCAGGTCCGGCAGAGTCTCATTTTCATCCGGTGTTTCATCCCGGAGGACTGTGACATGACGAAGCTGCGCAGGTACAGGCATGGCCGACCAACTTCCCGAGTCTGATCCGGAAGGAGAGGACTTCTCCAGATCCGTCACGTCCGGCGGTGGGAGGAGGTACTTGGAGAAGTCGGCGAGGGTCTTCAAATCCGCCAAATGTCGGGAGGGATGAGCCGGGAGGGTGATTTGGGGGATGTGCTGAGTGGGGAATTCTATGATGGGCAAGGAAAGATGGTGCGCTGTCCTGGGGTCCGGATTCTTTTTGACGGCCAAAGAATCCGAGTGAATCGTGAGTGGCTTCTGGGGGGAGGAGCCCATCTGATGCTCCTCCTCTTTCACCGAGGCGTGGACGTAGACATAATTGTAGGAGTTGGTCTTGGGATGAACCCGTTGTTTCGCCGATGGGACGGGCTTGTTTGTAGTTTCGCCGGGTTTGCCATGAGTTTCGCCGGGTTTGCCATGAGTTTCGCCGGTTTTGCCTGGAATTTCGCCAGTTTTGCCTGGATGTTCCCCAGTTTTGCCTAGATTTTCGCTAGTTTTGCCTGTATTTTCGCCAGTTTTGCCTGGGTTTTCACCAGTTTTGCCTATATTTTCGCCAATTTTGCCTGGATTTGCGCCAATTTTGCCTGGATTTTCGCCAGTTTTGCCTGGATTTTCGCCAGTTTTGCCCAGAGTGTCACCCGATTTGGCCGGAATTTCACCAAATTTAGCTGCAGTGTGTATCGGGGGCTGTTTATTAGCGACATTGTTGTTGTAATTGTGCTGGCTATTCCTTGGACTCTGAGACGTGGCAGAGGGCGGGTGATGTATGGGGAAATGCTCGATGTTGATGCTGGCCAAGTACGAAGGCGGCGGGGCGGGCTTCTGTTCCGCCGGAGACACTTTTTCCCCACTGCTAGCCCTCCGCTTCTGGGTTGTGCGAGTCCCTTGACTCCCCTCCGTCCTCGTCTGCCATCTGTTGCTGCTGGCCGAGGGCGGGGACCAGGGCTTATTGGCGGCGGGGTGGGCCTGCGGGGGCGGGGACTGGGACGGGGAAGGGCGGGAGGGTGAGATTTCCCCGTCCGGGACCTTCTTCGAAGTGCTGTTCTTCATCTGCTCCCCTTTTTGCAACATTGTTCCTCCTACGCCCTGATTGGCTCCTGATCCGGATGTCCTCACTCCCTCGTCTTCTTATTGGAGCGCAGCAGGGTACCCGTCACACAAGGCTCAATCGGAAGGTGAAAATTGATTGGTGTGACTTTTGTTGTGTTCATTTAAATATAGGTATATATTCCATGATGATTGCAGTGCGTCTGGAGGAAATGGAGAAATTGTTAGGAAATTAGAAATTTTATATATGTACAGTGGATTCTCTATATAACAAGTCTCTTTATAACAACATTTCTATATAACAATATCATTTTTTCCGCCCTTCGTGCACGTAAAGTACATATTTTTTTATGTTCCATTTAACAACATTTCCCAGTAGCAATATTTGTTTTCTTCCCTTCAGTGTTGTTATAGAGAGACTCCACTGTACATACATATACATATGTTACAGTACAAGTGCATCCGGTTTCCGGTTAAAGAAAAATTCTGTACTGTAAGTAGTTTACCCGTGTCTGTTGGCTTTCCCCATATCTCCATGGCATACCCCACTGCTGGCTGCTGCTAAGTTGCTTTGATGTGGAACGCTCGAACTGGAATGTTGGAAAGCTGTCAATGTCAAATGTCAATGCCGAACTGATGTCATTGCTTTGAAGATTATTTAAAAATTCTGCAATTTAAGGTACTATAATTTTGGGACATGAAGAAAAAGAAGTGACATTGGCCGGCTCCACAAGATCAGCTTCACCCTTCACTGTTACTTTACTGTCAATCACTGGGGAATTTTATATTCATTCTGTTCACATTTTCATATTCACACAGCAATTTTTACTTTAAATAATTTTTTGTAGGCCTGTAGGTATCATATTTACTTTTAATTTTTTTTTGTATACTTGAGGAATTTCATGTGGCCGTTGAATAGTGGAATAATTTCAAGTATTTCAAGTTAGTCCTCAATAGCTCTGAATTCTTAATGGGCCAACGTCAACGACGCCAGTTCCAGTTTCAGTCATGTAAAGATGTCAATGTCAGGTTCAGGTAACCTGAATCAGGTTAGTCAGGTATCGGAGTTGGACTTGGACTCTGGAATCTGGATTCTGGATCCATCTGGATGTGACATCTTGAGTATGGAGATCTGGACAATCTGGACTGGAGTCATTGAGAAATTCATAGATCAATTGAGTCAAAGTCACAATTTCAAGATGACAGGAGAAAAGGAATAAGGAATTAAGGAATAAAAAATATAATATGGAATTTAAAGAATTAAGGATTTGATTTAAGGTGTATTTCCGTCCGAAGGTCTGACGCTTCGTTTCGTCCGGTGCGAATCCGGATTTTCCGGAACCGGTTACCGGCGGCAGTTTTTAGGAAAAAAATGATCGTCCGCTTGCGCGACTGACTTGGTCTTCGTTTCCGCCTTTTAATGTTTGTGTGTCATTGTATACATCATAAAGTCATAATTCATAATCAATAATCATACATCCTCTTCTATTATTGGTTTAAAAATATTTTTACAATACGTTTTGCTTGCAATTTGCTGAGCTTTGCATTCTTTAACAAGATAACCGACTTTACGCAGTTGCCCATTGCCAATGCCATAATGCGCATCCTACCGGTTTTTTTTTACCGGTCTTCGGAATGTTCGGAATAAAATTCCGGGGTCGGATCGGGAACTCGCGAACGACATGTTCCGACCAGGATCCAAAAATGGAATTAAACTATATTATTTTATATTGTTGTGTTGATGTATAATAATATGTACATTATATGTATAACAAATAACAATATTTGTTTTTTGTTTGTTTTCTTTATTGTTGCTCTTAGTCAATGGCGCGCATTGTTTTACATAAGCGAACATGCTTATAAGTATATGCGTATATTTCGATGTAGCTTCTTAACTATTTTCAACTGTATAGTCATAGTCAATTTTTTTTTTATTAACAATGTAAATGTAACTCTTGGTTTTGGTTTTGATCGGGATGAGATATGGGATAAGTTTGAGGCTTTGAGGTTGAAGAAGTTGAAGTTAAAACTTTTCTCGCTTTGGGCTTTGCCTTAAGAAACGGAGGAAGGACAAGAACTTACGAAGACTAAACTAATTGAGACTTGAGACACATAGACTCAAGGACATTAAGGAGTTAAGGACACTTAAAGGACAGGGACAAGGAAACGAATACAATCACAATTCGAAATCCCAAAAATGTGATAATGTTATTGTTACACTTTTGTAACTTACCCTATTCCTGGTATCCTGGTGAAAGTGATGGAATATCATAAAATCAAATTAGTCGATCAATGATTTTATCAGTTTTTATTCAACGATCGCTGATTTCTACAAGAGTCTTTTCTATAGAGGCCTCCTGAAAGGAATTAGTAATTGATATTCGTGGGAAGCGATCAAGACTTGGTCAAAAAACGTAACATTAGACTTGCGTAAAAGCAGCGGGAAATTCAAAATGGCTTCTTCGCGTGTCAAGACCTTGCCGCCCTGTCCGCGGCCCCCTCCGATGACGTCACTGAGTCAAATCCCCGCGCCGGGGCAGAACAACGAGCCGCCGTACATGACGCTCTGTGGGCCTCTGGAGAACGCCACGTGCTACTACTACCAAAGCCAGCCAAGGGCCATCCCCGCCTCGGCCGATCGGCCTCTGTACAGGAATAATGTGGCCAAGTATGTCCTCAAGATACACATACATATATATAGGATGCCAGAATTTCTAAAAAACCAAATTAATTCTTAGGATTCTAAAGAATGTAGGATAAAATAAAAGGAATTAATTAATTGTTAACTATAATTAATTTGTCTCAGGCCCAGGGGCGTGCATGACTACTACAATATCATGTGGGACCCTCACGTGTACCGGGGCAAGCCCTTCAAATCCTGTGGGATTATCCCAGTGTGTATTTATTTTTTGATTTATTAACCAAATTAATTTAAATTAATTTAAATTAATTTAAATTAATTTAAATTAATGTATTTTAATTTATTTTCAAAAACCAGCCAAATTTTCCTTCAATAAAAAAGCCCTTGATTTTATCATAAATAAATCTCTCATGCATGGGTGAAATTCCAGTTGGACGCCACCCGGAAGTTGAAATTCGGGGCAAAGCGGCCAAGTCGGCGTATCGGCGGAGTCCTCATCCCCTCCACTCCGCCGCCGGAACCGGCGGAGAGCAAGAGTAATCAGCAGAGTCAAACGGAGAGGTTCCTGGAGGAGCTCAATGCGACCATCGAGGAATTCGATGCCTGCACCCAGACGGATGCCATCCATGATCAGCCAATCCCAGAGACGTTCATCCCGGCCAAGTTCGGCTTGGATGTGGCCACCCAAATCGAGCCCTGTGACCTCTTCGATTTTGGCCGGGAGGTATGTCCGGTGGTGGAGAATATGGTGAATAAGATCCTGGAGCAGGCCCTCTTGGAGGTGATGGAGGAGGAGGAGCTGGAGGCCTTGAGGGACCAACAGAGGGCGTATGAGGAGCTCCGTCGCCAGGAGCTCCTCCGCCTCAAGAGACTTGCCGAGAGGGAGAGGAAGCTCCAGGAGGAGCAACAACGACTCATGGACGCCCTCAAGGAACAGAGATTCCTGGAGCAGGACACGGAGGAAAGGGTCGGCTCCTATTTATTCTCCTGCAACTTCCTCCGCGGACTCTTGCCCACCACCTTGCAGAGTCTCCGGCAGGATGGATTCCTCCAGAATCGGACGGGTCAGTAATTACAATTTTGGCCCTTACATATTTTTAATTTAATCCAGAAGTTTATCCAGAAGTTTATATTTTTCCCTCTTTGGCACAGAAATGTTCGCGAATCTCGTCCCGTGGCTGAACAAGGCGGTCACGATCGAAGTCCAAAGCAGCGACATCTGCAGGAATCTTCTCGACCGTGAGTATTTTAGAAAATTCGGCGCGCTTATTCAAAGCCAGCGCTGATTTTCATTTAAGATTATTTCCATTTTTTAGGCTTATTTTCAATCAAGCATTTAAGATGATTTCCATTTTTTAGGCTTATTTTCAATCAAGCATTTAAGATTATTTCCATTTTTTAGGCTTATTTTCAATCAAGCATTTAAGATTATTTCCATTTTTAGGCTTTTTTTCATTCATTCAATTAAGATTAGGTATTTCCATTTTTGAAGCATTTAAGCGTAATTCCATTTTTTCGGTTTATTTTCATTTTTACGCTTATTTCCAGTTGTACGTTTATTTGCATTTTTGTATTGGTTTTATCTCGTGGTATGATATCAGAATCGGTATACGAGTTTAAATCGGAATTATATTAATATTTTACAGTATTTTAATCCGAATTAGTATCCATGTTTTTGTCAGAATAATATTTTAACTTGAATTTATAATTACAAATATGTACATTCAACTTGAAATTCGTATTTAAACCTCGACATGCATTCCGATACTTAATTGGTATTCGAAAATGCCAACATTGTGTTGTACTTCCCGCCTGCGATCAAGGTTTTTTTTTTTTGCAAAAACAGAAATTGTTTTTTTAAATTCACAATAATATATTTATTCCTACTAAAAACTTTGATTTTTGTAAAATCAGAGCTTGCAAAGTCAATTTATATTTGTTTTAATTGATTTTGCCTTTATTTCAAGCTACAAATTATGCCCAATTGCATTCTAAACTTTGTAAAAAGTATTTGAATACGCATTCATGTGCTTGAGTATTTGAGTAAAATTGTATAGGAAGTAGAATTCCAAAAAATCCAAGTAGATATCCAAAAAATTTTGTATTTATAATTCGAAGAAACGCGTATTTTAATTCGAATTTTATTTCCTTTTTTTTCGGATGCCATTTCTTGTTTTATTTATGCTTCCTTCTTTTTTCGATTTTGTTTAATTTTTCCGCGGGGGGTTGTTCCTAGAAATCATCAAGGACGTGACGGTCACACGGGAAGCAGAGATGGCTCAGCAGTACTTGGCGAGGCCGCCCTTGCCCGAGCCCTATCCGGAGGAGGAAGGGGAGGGCGGGGCCTTTGATCCAACGGAAACGGAGGAGGAGGAGGAGTTTCAGCAGCCACAAAACTTGTTACAACCACCTCAACAATTCTAGAACAATCTTGTCCTTGGAGTATGAAGTCAACCCATGAACTTTTACACTATGAATGTCTGTTCACACTACAATATTTATACAATTAATACGTATAAATGTATACATGTGTGAAAAATGATATGAATCCTGGATGCATGCATGTATTATGCAATAGTCCGTGCGTGCTATACGATATGCTGCAAAAAGATATCTAATTTTGTGTAATCTAATTTTGTCCACATACCGAATAAATGGGCGTCTAATATGATTTGAATTCAAAATGGCACACTAAAGTTCCATAATTTTATTGTCCACAAATAAATTTATCGTCTCTTGCAATGCTCAATTGCTGAGCCTCTGAATGAAATTGTCCAAATCCATTTTCTGCTGGACAATTTCCGATTAACTCAAAAAGCATTTCTTGTTCCAAATTCGACGTATTTTGTAGTCCGAAGCATAAGCGTTTGTGCTCAAGCCATTGTGATTCTGGGGAAATAGGGTCCAAACGCTCTTTTGGGGCGAGTTTCTGAAAATCCAGTTTGGAGTTTGACCCTTCCAGAGGTGACCGCCATAGCCTGGAGGAAATGGAGGGGAATGGCGTTTTGTCCAGAGGAGTTTAAGGCGGGGACATAACCTCTCCAGGAGGAAGATGGTGAGAGTGACCAAAAAGCCCATGGAGAGGATGATGTAGGCCGTGGTGATGTCACTGTTCTCCAGGGGCTTCAACGTGTTATGCAATTGGTCCGCAATATGACAATTGACGTTCTGGTAGTCGCTGTGGAAATGCTGGCGAAATCTGGAGGAGAGACCCGTTTCCAGGAGACCGATTAATCTAAAAAAAAATACAGTATTGAATCTTTCAAAAAAAAAAGAATTCTTGCATGGCACTGAACTAAATAATGACAATTTGCTTTGACAATTATTATGTACAAATATAAAATATACATAATTAAAATATAATTACTTAATATTAAAATTTTCCCTGTAGGGAAAGTCCTTGGTGGCCATCATGCCACTGCGAAACGGGAGGGAGTAAACTGGGAAAGAGGAAATCCTCCGACAAAAGGCATCTCCAGTAATTCCAAACTCCTGGATCAAGATACTCTGGAATTCTTTGTAGCCCACGAATGTATGGGAACCCCTGAGGATGTCCGGAGCCGCTTCGTCCATACTAGCTAGGCCTTCGAAGCGATCCCGCAAAGATTGGGCATTCTCGAAGAATCCATTTTGGGATGATTCTTTTGGTATCTATTAAAATTGGATTTGCATGGGAATTATTTCAATGTTCAAAAACAGTTACATATACAAAAGCTCGTTGGAAAAATAAAATTTATACGGATATGGTCACGCGAGCAACAGTGGAATCTTTATCGGCCAGAACCCGGAATTTTGTTTTTAGTAAGTCCTTGAAACTGCTAATGGGCTGAGGATGAAAGGCGAGAGCTGAAATCAAGTTGGCCGAGAAGGCCGTAAAGCACACCAGACCCATGAAAGCTCCAGCAATAAAAAGAGCCTGGAGAGAAATTGTCCGGGGATTCTTACCAATTCCTACAAAAATTTTGCAGCAAGTAAAAATTTGTGGAAAAATATTACACGTTAAAAATATCAAATGTCAACAATTTTTAAAAACGCAGATACATATGCCAAGGAATTTAAAAGGAAAAAATCGGACAATCGCAAAATTAAAGACATTTTCGATACAAACTCAGCAGAAAATTTTGGAGTGGAATAAGAATTCGCAGGCGGAAAAGCGTCAGTGGTTATAAGTACGTAAATTACCGAACTTCGAAGAATGTAAAAAATAAGGAGAAATTTCAGAGACTATACATATCGCGACATAAATCAGCAAAATTTTGGACAAAAAACAAATTCGGAATTGTTGAGCGTATGTACCTCGTTGTGCAATCAAAGCCACGGCCCACAACAAGCTTTCAGTGAAGGGGACATCCTCCCACTTGATATCCTCCAGGAATCCCTTTATCTCCCGTTTATGGTGAATCTGGATCTCAAAATACTCGAAAATTGCTTTGCACACAGCCAAGACAAAAAGCTGAAAGAACATGAAGCCCCACATTGTGAGGGTGAAGGATCCCCGGAGAATGTTCGCTCGACTCGTCCCGTTTTGTGGTTGCACAAAAAATACATATAGTCTGCAAAACAATTTATATACACACATATGTACAATATATAATTATTTGTCTATAATCTTGGGAAAATTTACACTTTCAGCTGTGAATGACCGAGGCAGACGTTACGGAACACTCAATTGTATAAATCAATGGAAATTTGGAAATTTACTTCTGCGTAAAACGAAAAAAATTTGCATTACCCCTGAACATAGTGCGGCATGAGGAGCGTAAAAAGCTTGGCACGACTCGCAAAGTAGCTGGATTTGAGGATGTAAATATCAATCTCGGAGTTATTCAGCGCCCGATTAATCACCCGGATGGAGGCATTCGTGCGAGGGTCGGTCTTGTAAGGCTCGTGGAAATTTGTTATGTTAAGCCTGTTCATACACAAATTTCCATTCAACATGAATAATAAGAAATCCCCCTGCATACACAACGTGCTAGCGCTAGTAGAAAAAACCAAGTAAATTTATACAAAAAAACAAGTAAATTTATGGAAAAATCCGAGTAAATTTATAGAAAAAAACACGCACATTTATGGAAAAATTCAAGTAAATTTATGGGGGAAAAACACGTACAATTATGAAAAAACCAGTGGAGACAACCATGTAAATTTACGCTCTTACGTGAAATTGAGGCCAAACTGCAGGGCGGAGACAACATTGTAGCAAAGGCCATCCTTCAGAACGGTGACGTTCCTCTTGGCATCCCACTCAAAGGTCAATTCACGCTTGGAAACTTCCTGGAAATATTGCAAGCAAACCCCTGTTTAAATATATTTCGATTTAATTTTGTTTACAGAGGAAAAGTGTATGAAGTAAAAGGAAATAAATTTGCACATACGACGATGCCAACATGCAAGGTTGTTCCTTGAAGACTAACGCGAGCGTCCGTACAAGTGCCCATTTCCTGGACGGAAACCGGGCGATGGAGGAGGAAGCCTCCAAAATCCCGCCTGCCTACGCTAAACACTTCAAAAATCCCGGAACTTGCCTCAGTTGGACCTGAGTGACCTTTTCCGACCTTGACATAGAACGCATCCATTTGGGTGGGATATAAATACTGCGTATTGTGGTCGGCGGCCGCGGAGCGGGTCAGATTCGAGAGGGTTTGGATGAATTGGTCAATGTCCGGAGGATTTTCCTGCTCTTCCAGGGAGAACACTATCATTCGGTTTCGGCGAAACGTCACCCGGAGGCTGTAGGCCCAGAAGAGGAGCTACAGTGATCATATTAATACAGACTCAGATGTAGCCATAAATTTGTACAATCATTAAGCAAACAATGTAAATACGTATAGCTATATTCAAATACACGTTAAAATTCGCTATTTTATGGTACTTGCAAATAAAGCATTTTTAAAATTTCATATTTAAATGTAAAAAATTTACCGCTCTTAAATAATTCTCAACTTCAGCCGGCGTCTCGGGCACAAATACAAAAATTTCGTCACTCTGAGCATGCAGATCGAAATCACTGTCGTCCGCCGCGTCCTTTCTAGCTTTCAGGCGTGCCCGGGGGCAATTGTCGTTGCGGACATTTAACAATAATTTTTTCGCTACCAGAAGATTGTGATTTCGAAGAAGGAAATCTTTCAGCAGAATTTGGTGGTGATCTTCATGAGTAGAAAAATACAAGGACATTTTAGCAAATATGAGTTATGTCATTCTGTCAACGTCTAATTATTTAAGCATATCGTACACGACAAACTGTGTCTAAACAATTGCTGGAAGATAAATTACTGTGGAATCTCTCTATAACAATTCTCTTTATAACAACGTTTCTCTGTAACAAGAATATTTTTTCAGCCCTTCGTACATGCAAGGTGAATAACGTTCCATATAACAACATTTCCCATTAACAATATTTTTCGCCCTTCCCTTCGGAGTAGTTATATCACTTCGTATTACTCCACTGTAATAATATTGTCGGAGTAGGAATTTTCTAAAATGGTCCTCTATGAAGGAAATCCTGGCCGGGAAAGTATCTAAAATCAATTTTTACACAAATTCCTTACGCAAATTCGACCAAATAATGCTGACTTCAAAGTCCGACCATTTCCGTGTCAAGCAGTCTAGGAAGGACCCGTCTTCGAGGAGCTTTTTGGAGGAGTTGAAACCCGGATTTAATTCCCTCGTCCAGGAGTCCCTGGGAGGGGAAATGCTGATAAAACCCGGCAGAATCATCAATACTATCACAGAATAAAATGTAAATCGGCGAATCCTCAAAAATGTGGACATGTCATGATACGCTCAGCGCCAAATCCACGCAGCAGGCCAACCAACCTTTACTTTTGAAATATTTTTGAAGACGGGTTCTGTCAGAACTCCTCATATTTGTGTATGACGTGCGTAAAATGTACTAATTTATTTGCTCGTTATGTATTGCATATTATTAATGCGACACGCTATTATAAAATGAATTCTTAATGCACTTTAATTTTGCCCAAGAATTTTTGCACAGAAGATAAAAAAATATAGTTGTAATTTAATCACTATCAATCTGAAATTACTATAGCTGGCAGTCAATAGATAGCCGGGAAGGATACCAATAATTGCATCCACAATAATGGTTCGGTAATATGGTCATTAATTATAGATAATATCCATTACATACAAGCTGTTTGTGTGCATTCTGCAACGCGAAAACAGTGTTGCCACAAGCCATCCATCAGCATATGATTCCTCTATGGAAGTACAATGTCCACCTTTACGCTCATCGAGCTGATGTCAACAAACCATTTATCAATCTCCCTCACGAAGACAAGCCTGTTTTGTCCAGGGAAAAGTGAGTCATTCAGAAGCAAAATTGCTTTTACCTGGAAATAACGCTGAAAAGCGGGATAGCCAGCAGGAAAAGCGAAAAAGCAAAGGGATGTCTATATTTTTTTTCTTTTCACAGAAATCGATTATACAAGAGGAAACCCGGTTTTTTTCTTGCTTGAAATTTTCTGGACGAACTACCAAGGACGACGCGTATAAATTGGCCCCATGCGGAGATTCACATGAGGATGTCAAATGCATTAATCATTTCATGGTGAGTATATCGAGGCTAATATCCTTCTGATTAGGAATAAATGGAAGGACCATTAAACGGCAGTATTTTACTCAGAATCCAGACAAAATGTATTTATTTGAAAAATGCACGTATTTATAATATTTCAAAAATGTATATTTATTTTATTCCAAAAATGTATACTTATTTTACTTCAAAAGTGCTTGTATTTGTTTTACTTCAAAATTGTATATTTATTTTATTACATAAATGCGTGTATTTATTTTATTTCAAAAATGTATGTATTTATTTTATTTCAAAAATGTATGTATTTATTTTATTTCAAAAATGTATGTATTTGTTTTATTTCAAAAATTTATGCATTTATTTTATTTCAATTTCTTATTTACTACAAAATACCTGTCTGGGTTAAATAAACAACATTTATTTAACCCAAACGTGCATGCCTGGACTATCCTTCGGAGCTGATGTCCTGATCCAGACCCCGGAGGAAATCTGACCCTTTTGATTGGTCCTTCGCGAATAGCAGGGACAGTAGCGGAAGAGAACGTTCTCGAAGGCGCAGGCGGCCAAAGCAATGAGCGTGCCAGAGCCAAGAATGAGGAAGGCCATGAAGACGTGGCCAAATTCCAGGGGATAACCCCTTTGACGGAGCTCATCCGCGATCTTGCAATTCTTGGCCGTGGACTGGATGTCAAAGTGAAGGTTGTAGCGATACAGGAGCCCGAATTCCAGGAGTTGAATTAATCTGGACAAAATTAGCATTGTAAATACATTTTTGCACCTAAAAATACAGGTACATACATTCTCACAATGGACATAATCCCTTATAAAAGAAAAGAGGCAAACTTGAGACTAAAGAGTTCCTTATAGGGGAAATTTTTGGTCGCAATTAGCCCACTGGGGAAGTCGAAGGTGTGGACGGGGAGGGCCGCTAATTTCTTGCAAAAGACATTCCCGCTCTGGTTGAAGCTGTCCGTCAAAATCGCTTTCACGTCCTTGTAGCCCAGGAAGGCGTAGGAATGATCCGAGAGGATTAATTTGGCGCCTTCGAAATTTGAGAGGAAGACGTCCGTTTTGGAGCGGAGGAGTTCCGCGTATTTGTCTTCGAAGGTCAAATCTGGGACGTCCCCCTGTTTCATGTACACATTTTATTTTTTGCAGTTAGTTGGAGCATGTGTTGGAAAAATGGAGCCAAAAATTTGTACAACTTATCTACAATTTTATACACTCTCCAATAATTTTTAAAAATTTTCAATTATTTTTAATTTCGTATACATTTTAAAATTAATTCAACATTTTCACGAGGCTCAGCGAATAATATTAAAATCAATTTGGCTACAATTTCTCAATACAACAAATAGAGATGTGAATTGAAAACTTAGCTGAATTTAGCTGAATTTAACTGGATTTAGCTGGATTTACCTTAATTTAACTGAATTTAGCTGAATTTATTAGGAAATTCGTTAAATTATACTGAATGATATAAAATTTTCTACCATTTTACATTTCTTTCAATTAAAAAGAAATAATTATTTGCGAACTGGTCTATTTAGAAATTATTCTGTGGTGAACAATAATTTTTTGAAAGGCGTTGCAACAATTTCTATTAAATTTTCCTCGCAATTTAATGAATTATACGCTTAATTTCCCTCAATTTGTTAGTATTTTCTCAAAAGTGTTCTGCAAAATTTTTACGCCGTTACAAATATCAGGAGTTTGTGGGAATATAATGGCAATGGCATGAAATCTGTCAAATTTGCAAACGAGGCTGAAGCCAAATTTGTGGCTAGTTTTGCATATTTTAGAACATTGACCGAGCTTTTACTAAATTACTCGCAATATATTTAATATTTCCGGCACAATCCCATAATTTCTGTTTGCTATTACAGACAATATCGGAAAACGGAACAATAATTTTACTAAATTTGTCCGAAATTTCCCACAATGCATCCACAAATTTAAAACAATGACAATTCATGTTTGTATATGGTTGACTAATACACTTACGAACACGGTATGACGGATAACAGAGGAATCCTCGTAGGCAGCGATGCGAAAGTATTTCGACTCCAGTAATTGGAAGAACGAGTTGATCATGACGGGTTGTATTGCATGGAAAACAGATACAAGATTGGCGGACAGAGCCGCATAAAATATAATTACGAGGCCGGAGGCGGTGAAAAAAAGCACCCGCAAGGATGTTGGCTCACGTCTCGGACTCCAGGCTGCGATCACCAGAGAAGAAAAGCATTTAAAAAGAATTCCGGGAAATTCATTGCATTGTAATAAATTGGATTGCACAAAAAGGATTGGCAGTTCTGTTCAAATTGCAAGGAAGACTAACACTGCTGAGCGCAGAGCGCCATTGCCCAAATGAAGCTGTGACTAGCCGTGCTGTCTTCTTGGAGCTCGTCCACGTTGATCACATCCTCCACCCTCAAATGATTAATGGCCACGGACTCCAGGAAGATCTTACTGGCACAAAGAGTTGCTATCAATGCAAAAAATACGAGCCACACGTTGGGTGTGAAGAGTTGCCAGTAGGCCTTGATTCGGATTTCCGCTTTTGGCTGCACGAAGTAGGCGTAAATTCTACAAACAATTCAAAGACTAATATACAAATTTGAAGTAATTTTGCGATGCGTTTTGCAAACTATCGTTTATATACAAAATGCAATGTGTTGCAAATTTTTAAAATGTATAGTCAATCCCAAAATACGTTCCAAATATTTTAAATGCAGTAATTCCAAAAATAGGTTGCAAATTTTTCAAATGCAGTAAATGCGAAAATACGTTGCAAATTGTTCAAATGCAGTAAATGCGAATACGTTGAAAAATTTAAAAATGCAGTAATTCCGAAAATATGTTGCAAATTTGGAAATGTTGCGTGAATAAAACTTCTAAATTTCATTATGAATTATGCAATTAGGCTAAAATTATTTTAATAATTCGCGTGCAAAGAGATCAGCGTTCTGATCTCTTTGCACAATTTTTGCAATTGCA
Organism: Disparrhopalites patrizii; assembly: GCA_034698585.1. Classification (NCBI taxonomy): domain Eukaryota; kingdom Metazoa; phylum Arthropoda; class Collembola; order Symphypleona; family Sminthuridae; genus Disparrhopalites; species Disparrhopalites patrizii. Next base: position 1,414 of record JAQGBT010001879.1, on the reverse strand, counting down.
CAATTTTTGCAATATTTTGGTAAATTTTGCATTCAATAGTGGAAATTTGTACTCGATTTTGAAAATCTAATAAAATATATGTACTGCTTCCAAATTAAAAAAAAACATTAAAAAAAATTCTAGTAATTTTACAAAAGGTGGGCAATATTTGTTCAGCAATAATACCTTAAATCAAACTTAATAGACTTTAGACCATACTTTTGTATGTGATGAGGAACCAATATCTGGAAAGACTCGGCCCGCGCAGGCGTGTATGAACTCTTGACGAGATAAATATCCTTTTGCTCCTCCATCAGCACTCTGCCCACATTCACGTACGTCATATTAGGCACAAGCTGAATCCATCCTTTTTCGTAAAAATCCAAGTGAATTCTATAATTTAAATCGTTTCCAAATTTTTCCGTTAATGCATACATATTTAGGTGTACAAATTTTTTATTATTATTTTTTGATTTGCACAAGTATACCCGCAGGCAAGTCTTACGAGAAATTTAGGGCGTATTGCAGGTCATTCATGACGTGATAGCTCAAGCCACTTTTTAGGACCGTCTCATTTTTCTGAGGACACCATTCCGTAATTAATTCCTTGCTCACCGTATTCTAAGCATAAAAACATTTAAACAAACGTAATGTAATTCCAGTCAATAATGAGCCCCAATACATATACATACATACATTATTATAAATGGTTTAAAAATTACTGACAAATGCCACTTTAGCATGAGACGCTACGGCGTGATTTTATAAGCACCACAAACCAGGAAAAACGAACAAAAAAATTTGGACGAACCGCCACTGCAGCTTCTAGCGGCGCCCCCATCAGATCCTGATTCCACCCGCGGGTAAGATCCCGCACATGCCGGAAGCGATCCACGGGCATGACAGCCATCTCCCAATATTCCCTCCGTCCGAGAGAATACACCTTATAAAGGGGGATCGCACCTCCCATCCAATGGCTGGAGAAGAACACCAGGAAATTGTCCATGACCGTCGGATACAAATAGTGAGATTTCCCGAAGGAATATTGAATAGAAATAATCTTTAGTTTGGAGGCAATGCTGTCGGGTGCAAAGGATTGGATTTGAGGGCCGAGGGCAAAAATGACGACAGCGCTCGTCCGAAATTTCTTTTTTAGTTTCCCGTACGCCATGCTTGTCACCTGAATTTTACATGGGAAATTAAAGCACCAAGGATGCTAGAAAATACTGTGGAGTCTCTCTACAGTAAGTCTCATTTAATGTTCTATATATAGTTAGGTTTTAACCCCTGGCATACCCGAGAGATGCCCTGTGTATTATGTCACACCTGGGTAACTGTCCCTCCGAGGTATGAAACCTCGTAGGAGGTCCAGATTACCACTTACGCCATCACAAGATTCAGTGAGGGGCTTACTCTCCATTGAGTTCTACCAATG
>JAQGBT010001878.1:0-28009 GCA_034698585.1 Disparrhopalites patrizii | reverse complement strand
AAGAGAGAGAAAGAGAGAGAAAGAGAGAGAAAGAGAAAGAGAGAGAAAGAGGGAGAAAGTGAAAGAAAGTGGGAGAAAGAGAGAGAAGGAGAGAGGGAAGGAGAGCGAAAAAAGGAGGGAGAGAGAGAAAAGAGAGAGAAATCAATATAATAGTGAGTATAACCCAATGGTCGGGTCCATCCCATATAAATAAACATGTGTGCTTTTCTCCCAGTGTTTATAGGCTGAAATTCAAGCCGTATTTACTTCTGCCATGAGGAAGTCAAATGAGTGTCGATGTGGCTTTCCTCCAAACTCTTTAGCCAAAGACCACGAGGAGTGGGATGGGTAAAGGGAAAGGATAGAGCGTGTATTTGCATAACACCTGCCTTTATGTAGTGCTTCCTCTCCGCAATGATAACAGTGGACAGAGTTGGAATAGAGGAAATGTGTTGGACCTAAGCACAGGAGAGGAGAAAGGAGAAAAGATCAAAGAAAATCCCCCAAAAAAGGGTAAAAACGTGATATAAAAGGAGATGCTTTGTAGGATTAGAACAATTCCAAGGGAGAAAGAGGCACAAAGAGACGATATGGAACCGGAATAATAAATATTGGAGGCACAAAGAGATGATGTGGACTCGAAATAAGTATTTATGTTAAGGTATCAAAGGGCAAGAGCAAGGGAAAGAGAAAAACAAGACGAAAAACAATGTAAAGGATTTAAATAAATCAGGGGAAAGATATGTGGCAACATGTAATTACAGTGGAGTCTCTCTATAACAGCATCCAAGGGAGTCCAAAATTTTGCTGTCATAAAAGGAATGCTGTTCTAGAGGATCCTCCATTGTAGTTAAAACAGTATAAATGGGGAGGATAGAGAGAGCGTCTCTGAGAGTGAGAAGAAATTAATAAAATAGAAGAAAAAAAGGAAAGCCAAAAAGAGAATCGTTCCATCAAAAGATACAAAGAAATGATATACATAATTTACGAATGGGACGAGACGGACCTGAGAGTCGGATAGTAAGCAACAGAGGCGATGTCGATAAGCGGAAATAGTAAGAGTCAGAAGCAACCAGGCGAAGACAACAAAGAGAGATATGCTACAAAAACAGACAAATTAATGGAGAGAGAAACAAACAATAAAGAGAGGGACACACGCCAAAACCAAAGATAATATACGTCACAGTACCAGTCAAAGAAAACCGTAAAGTGAGCGAAGGAGAAAATCGTGAAAGAGCGATGGAGAAAAGCAACAAAATCAGAAAGCGTCAATCAAGAGAGAGAGACAGAGTGAGAAGCGGCACTGCGAGGGGAAAACATTGTCGAGAGACAATAACGAGAAGCACACAAGAGAGCCCAGGGCGCACAAGCAATGGGTCGAAATAATAAAAAAACGGCGGGAAATTGGCATAAATCCAGAGATCTTTAAAGAGATTAGAGATTACAGATATAAATAAGAAGCAGTAAATTCATAAACAAAATAATAGTATCTTATCTGGAGGAGTGAAAAATAGAAATAAAATAGAAAGACGCAAGAGTAGTTATAGTATATGTAATGGTAAAAGTAAGGGTAGAAGGGGGAAATAGGGAATCAAGTAAGAGATACAACTCGAGAAAAGGAGTAAAAAGGAAAGAAAGAGAGAGAGAAATGAAGAGAACGAGTGTGAAATAGGGAGAGAAAGAGAGAGAAAGTGAAGGAAAACGATCAAGGGGAAGAAAGAGATTGAGAAAGATTGAGCGAAGCACAAAAAGAAAGAGAATGACACATGTAAGGAGCAAGAGACCGAAAGAGAGTGAGAAAGAGAGAGAAAGAGGGAGCGAAATAGAGACAGAGAGAGGGAAAGAGAGAGACAGAGAGAGAGGGAAAGAAAGTGAGATTGAGAGACAGAAAGAGAGAGAAAGAAAGTGAGACAGAGAGACAGAAAGAGAGAGAGAAATAAAGGAGATAGAAAAAGAGAAAGAGAGAGAGAAAGAAAGTGAGATAGAAAAAGAGAAAGAGAGAGAGAAAGAAAGTGAGATAGAGAGAGAGAAAGAGAGAGAGAAAGAAAGTGAGGTAGAGGGAGAGAAAGAAAGTGAGATACAGAGAGAGAAAGAAAGTGAGATAGAGGGAGAGAAAGAAAGTGAGATACAGAGAGAGAAAGAGAGAAAGAAAGCGTAAAATATAGAGATGAAGAGAAACAAAATAAGAAAAGGAGAGAAAGAAAGACAGAAAGAAACAGATAAAGAATGAGAGAAAGGGAGAGATAAAAAAAATAAAGAGAGAGATTGAGAAAGAATAAGAGAAAGAGGACAAGAACGAGAGAGAGAAAGAAAGTGAGACGGAAAGAGACAGAGAGTAAAGGAAAGATAGAGAGAATGAGAGGAAATGGATGCAGCCGTAGACTTGAAAATAGAATATTAAGCCTTTAAATTAGCGCAGGGCAGAAATGTAACGGCGGAAGGGAAGTAGCATTTCCAAAACAAATATGGGACTTGCCTATGTAGACAATGTATAGAAGACATGTAGGAGACACCGAAGCCCGGTAATTAAAATCCACAACCATCCGATGGTGTGTTTGTTTTCTCTTCGCTCGGAAAGGTTAAATCCCATCCCCCGCTATTACGACCTCTATTCAAGAAATTATTTGGGAGGGGAGGGGAAGATGTGTGTGTTGTGTGCAATGGCCATAGCAGGCGGTTTTTAAAGCCGTGTGAAAACGTGTGTGTCTTCATAAATACTCCACTCGAGTATGTTTACTCTCCCACATGTATTTACTATATACATATATGTATGTATATATATTAACCTGCGGAAGTCGTATTTCCCGTATCCTTTTATTTGCAGCCAACGTAAGCCTTAAAGCCACTAGAGTAAATTTTGGACAAGGGGAGTCTTATTGAATGCCTCATGCTATATTTTATGCTCTATTTCACCCTTTTGGCTGGGTTCAATACGTGATTTATTTTTCTATTATAACTTTTTTTTCATTTGCAATAATTCCTATTTGAATTCCAGGGAAACTCTCAGGTTTTGTTGGGAATTGTTAAAATATGGGGTAAATATGATTATTCACAAGACCAGCTGAAATACCAGATTTCCAGACCGAAAATTCACTAATATTTTATAACAGATTTGAAACCTTTTTTTTGTAGTGAACATTTTTAGGTTTTTTCATAAAGTCATTGTGATTACAGGGCTGAAAAATGGGAGCGTGGGCATATTTAATTTGAAGTTGATTGTTCAAAGGAAAGAGGATGTTGGGAGGGGATTTGGGCTTGAATTACAAATAGAGTTGCTCTCCAATGACGTAAACGTGTTTATTCAATTTGGCTTGTAATCCAAGGACAAAAATTCTGGGTGACTGGATTATACTTATTTTTATTTCGGTGTAAATGCACGGACAAGCATTTGGCTTCGACTGTGTTTTTGCTTTCCTCTGTTTCCCTCTTACTCGTTCTTCAAAGAATTACTACCATACTTTTGTTATGATTTATTTCGCTTTAAATCACTATATTCTTTATATTTCTCCATTCTATTTTGTGCATCTTATATTTTCTCTTTCGTATTCTATCGGCTGTCTCATTGTTTCTTCTTTTAGTTTGTTTCTTCTTTTTTCTCTTTTATGTTTTTCTACCACGTTCTTTCGTTTTTCTTGTCTCTATTTTGATTTTCACTCTTTTTTTCTTTCTTTCGCTTTCGTTTTGCCTGAAATTAGATCTCTAATTTATTTAATATTCTACTTTCTATTTCCTCTTCTTTCTTTTTTCTCTCCATTTATGCCTTTTCGGTTTCACTCCTTTTCCCTTTATTACGCGCCCTGTCTTCGTTTCTCTTTATCTTCATTCTCTCTTTCTCTCTTTTCTTTTTCTCTCTCATCATTTCCTTCTTTCTCTTCTTGCTCTCCTTTTTTCTCTTGTTGTTCGCTCTCTTTATTGTCTCCTTGTTTTCGCTCTCCTTATTCTTTCTTTTTCGATCTCCTATTCTCTTTTTCTATTTCTTGTGTACTCATTCAATCTCCGATTCTCACTTTCTTTCATTTTGTCTCTTTCTTTCTCCATATTCTCGCTTTCTTTCCTTTCTATTTCTTTCTCCTATTCGCACTTTCTCTCCTTTTTTATATTTCTTTCTCCTATTCTCGCTTTTTCTCATTTTGTCTCTTTCTTTCTTTTTCTCTCTGTCTCTCTTTGTCGCATTCTCTCTCTCTTTACCTCTCTATTCCTATCTTTTGTTTTCTATTTCTACCTTTTGTTTTCCTTTTCTCTCTGTTTATCCCTCTATTTCTATCTTTTGTTTTCCTTTTCTCTCTGTTTATCTCTCTATTTCTATCTTTTGTTTTCCTTTTCGCTCTGTTTATCTCTCTATTTCTATCTTTTGTTTTCCTTTTCTCTATCTTGTCTAGATTTGTTTTTCCTTCTTGTTTACGTTTTGTATTTTTTTTGGCTCTAGATGTTTCTACTTTGTACGTTCTCTCTCACTCTTTGGTTGCCTGTGTTTATCCGTCTTGCTTTCTCGTTATTTCGCCCTAATAAAGAGAAATCATTCTGTCTCTCTGTGTCAATCTCCTTCTGAAATAGTTTGTTTTTGTTGTTTCTGTATTTTCCACGTCTGTCAACTCGAATCCTTCCTTCTCTGTTTCGGATGGGTGGGAATCGCAGTATCACAGTCAGTCATGGATAGACAGTGGCTTGGGGGAAAACATTGTGTGGAGATGTGGCGGACAAGTTAGCATGAATGCTCTGATGAGGCTTTTGCATAAAATGAGTGCCCTCAGGTGCTATAAATACTCCCTTTTAGGAAATATGATACCCTTATATCATTTGCAAAGGAGTAACTCACTCAAGGGTGGAGGAACTAATTTTGTTCCCGTGCTGTATTTGCTATTTATTTACTTGTGGCTTACACGTCACTGATACCTTGACTCGCCCATTTACGTACATAACACACAGGTTTATTTATAGAACTTTGCCAAAACGACAAATATCTAACAAGTACATTTGAGATACAAACTGGGTGAACGACATACCAGGAAAAATTTCATTTTTATCTAGACTCCATTCGATTTCATGCATTTCCTTCTAGTTTGGGACATTTTGTAATGCTTTGAATTTCATTTATGTCCCGCGTGTCCAGTTTAATAAAGGAAATATGGTGGATAAATATTTTTTAGCAGTCAGATTATTTCTCACTCTCTGATATATATGCCGAAATAGAAGTAGGGAATTCCTGGTAGACACAAACGGAAAGCCAAAGGAAGCATTTTTGCAAAATATGCAGGGAATAAAATGTGATTGGCACTATATCTGTATACGTTTCAGCCCAAAAATAGTGGAAAGAGATTGGTGTAGACCAAACGAATTATTTTAATTATTTCCCTCTCCATATCTCCCTTCGCACCGGCGACATCATGGAGGCAGACACCAAAGAAATGAGGAAGGCCAAGAGAATAGTCTAGAGTTTGATTCAAGATGCTGAGTCCAGGGGAAATCCAGATGGGATTGGATGTGACAATGAAAAAAGAAAATAGCTCATTTTTGCTGACGTGACAACTTTTATTACGTTAATTTCTACGAGACTTGCGAGATTTTTGGAGGGGAGAGGAGAAACACGAGGAGAAATGGACGATGTACGAGCCTCAAAAGAGCACCCAGAGCAGACTCATGGAAGGATGTGAACAGTGAAGAATGCCACGAATGGCGGTATACCCATTCAGAGGAGAAATTGTGTGCGAAAAAAAAGATTTTTTTTTCTCAGGACGAAGAAAACGTATAGGAGACAATGAGAACGTCAAAGAAAGGAGAGTGAAAGAACGCGAGGATGGAAATTCCACCCATAAAAACAAAAAGTGTCTGGCTAAGCGAACAAACTCAGCGAGAAAAAGTAACTATAGGAGAAGAAGTGGAGGAAAAAGTAAAAGCAGAGGGAAGATGAGATAAATTAAGAAAAAGGGAAAGTGGGATAAAAGAGAGTGGCAAAAGCAGTCAAACAGGCTGAAACATAAAAAGGGAAAGTATCAGGGAAACACAAAACGTAGGAAAAGCGGAGAAAGTAGGCCTTGGTGATAAAGAAGGATCATTTCGTAGGAAGAGTAGGACTCAATCAAAACAGAGCAATCACCAAATTGAGCAAACAAAGGCACCAGAAAAAAGGGAAAGTAAAATATCCAGAAAGAAAAAAAAAAAATTACTAGAAAGAAAAGAGAAAGTAAAATGAACAGAATGAAAAAAGAAAGTAAATTTTTCAGAAACAAAAGAGAGAACATTATCAGAAACCAAGAAAACGTAAAATTACCGGAAACAAAAAGAGAAAGTAATATTATCACAAACCAAGAAAACGTAAAATTACCAGAAACAAAAAGAGAAAGTAATATTATCAGATAGAAACACAAAATAAATTACCAGAAAAAGGAGAAAGTAGTGCCAGAAATAAAAAGAGAAAGTTTAATTGTCGCAATGAAAAAGAGAAAGTTTAATAGTCGCAACGAAAAAGAGAAAGTTTAATTGCCGCACAGAAAAAGAGAAAGTTAAATTACCAGAACGAAAAAGAGAAGTAACATTATCAGAAACAAAGACAAAGTAAATCACCAGAAAAAGGAGAAAATATTGCCAGAAATAAAAAAAGAAAGTTTAATTGTCGCAAAGAAAAAGAGAAAGTTTGATTGCCGCAAAGAAAAAGTGAAAGCTAAATTACCAGAAATAAAAAGAAAAGTTTAAAGTACCAGAAAGGAAAAGAGAAAGTAAAATTTCCAGAAAGGAAAACAGATATCTTAGTTTCATTAAGAATAGCAAAAATATCAACACAAGTAGCCCCGAAATAAATGCAATTAATTAGTACAAAACAAATCATAAAAAACGCTTCCCACTGAGAAGATGGGATACTATTTCCTCTTACAAAGAGATTCTACAACAAAGAAATGAATAGAAAATTTTGGAATCAAGTCTAAGAATATTTAGCCACACTTACATGATATCTATTTTTGAACTTGGTATTATACAACGACTGGAATATAGCATGAATGGCGTCTTGTGGCAACAAAAACGTAAGTACAATTATAACATAAAAAGTAGAAAACGCCTGATTGGAGGGGAAGGAGGCGAATTCTATTATTTATGTACACTGTCTCACTTTTGTCTTTTTAGTACTGTCTATGGCACCTCTTCCTCCCTCCATTTTTGCAATCACTTTGCAGCCTCTTTCACACACTTCACATCCTTTTTCTGTCTCCAAGAGATTCTCTCTCTCTCTTCGCTCCTTTGGGGCTCTAATGAAACGGAAAGGAATTGTCAACGGAAATTGTCTTACTTCTCTCTCTTTTGCTCTCTCTCTCTCTTACACTCTCCCGCTTTCTCTCTTGCTGCCATCTCCAAAGAATAACTACAAGAAGATCCCCGAACCGATTCTTCCCCAGGTTAGACTTTCTCCTTGATCAGTTCCTCAAGTGCCAAAAACACACTTGTACACTCATACACCCACACCTTCTGGCCAAACCCAAGGTCTTGACAGGGAAAGTCTTTGTTCCGAAAACCTATCTTGTGATCATCATCACGAACAGCACAACTATCTTCCTTCCCGGGAGAGTAGATACAAAAATATGATATACCACTGTAAAGAGAAAGCACCTTTCCCCCGTTTTGACAACAAACCTGTCATCCACCATGTCCTTTCTGGATTTCCCTCCCGGATTATTTCATTAGAAGATCCCCACCCTAAGCTGTTGAGCTCTTCCCTGGACGTCCAAGGAAGTTCTGTCATCCTCCATTTCTTTATGTACGTGCCAAGTAAATATCAATGCTTGGATGTGCCGTCTTCCAACTCTAAGGTTGTCTCAAGCAAATTGATCTTTTTGGTTGTTTCCTAATTAGTTTAAACAATTTCGGGGAAGAAGGCACAAAGGCTCCTGCCGGTGACGCTTCATCTTCCTCCGTACAAAATGGGTTATTTGGAAGGTAAATAGTGGAGACAAGAGGGACATTTTTGGAATGGGTATAAAAAGTTTCTCTTCATTATTTAATTACACTTCCACTCAGCTCGTGTCCATTGGAAAGGCACCTTTTACATCCTGTCTACTACACATTGTCTTCATTTGGGCAGCAGGTGTAGGACTTGGCACTGGTAGGAGAAGCTTCCCCTGGTTCATTATGGGATCGTAATGGTGATAATACCATTGTAATTATCTTCTTGGCAGAGCCGTTGATAACTTACACAAGGAGAGTCCTTTCCCCTTTTAACTAATCAACTCCTCCTGTGCTCTTTCTCCCATTTTTGAGAGGGAAAGATGCTATGGAATCTTCCAATACTCCCTTAATGTTGTAGTAGCAGCGGTGGGAAAAAAGGATTTGAGGTTCGTAAATTCCTAATGCATAGACGTCCTGATTGTGTAAGCGTGTCATTTGCAAAAACCAACGAATTCCGTGGATTCTACAGATGGAAAGCAAATGTACACAATAAGGTAGGAAACGTCTGGAAATTAAAACTTTGCAAGCGTGTAGGAAGGGAAGAGAGAAAACAAAACAAAACTACGGGAAATAGCTTAAAAATCCTAAAAATGGAATAGATACTGAAAAGGAGAAAGTGCGAAAGTATGAGCATGCGAGAGATAGAATGGATGATAGGAAAAATAAAAACAAGAGCAAAAAATCGAGAAATACAACGGTACAGAAATTAAGCTATAGAAAGTATAAGAAATACTGATGAGGCTCAAAAACGGAGAAACTAAATGCATGCCAGAAATTAAAAAAGAGAGAAAGCCATCGCAGCAGAGAAATTAAAACAGAGAGAAAGCAACCGCAAAAGAGAAATATTAATAGAAACTCAGCAATTAAAAGAAAACAATAAAGCAATGTAAAGTGAGCAATAACAAGAAAACAGGAAAGCAATGGAAAATGAGCGATTAAAAGAACACGATATATCAAAAGAAAAACGTAGAGTAAAAGCAAGAGAGAAAACGAGCGAAATAGAGAAAACAAAGGAAAAAAGGGAGCAAAACCAAGGGAGAAAGCAAACGAAATCTAAAAATCAAAAGGAAAAGAAAATACAAAAGAAAACAAGAGCAAAAGCAATGGGAACAGCAAACAAAGAGATAGCAAACAAAATTAAAGAAACAAAAAGCAAGAAATGAAAAAGAAAACAAGAGCAAAATCATAGGAGAAATCAAAAGCAAAAGTAAAAGCAAACGGAAGATAGAATAGCGCGGAAATTAAATAAAGAGATAATAAAAGTGAACAAAAAACGAGATGGAGGTCAAAACAGAGCCACGAGCAACCAGAAACAGCAAAAGAACTAAAATTAGAAAGAAAGGGAGAGAGCGACGGAAGAAAAAAGGAGAAACCAGTGGAAGGAGACAAATAGGAAGAAAAAGGGGAATCGATAAAGAGAACTAAAAGCCGGGAGCAAAAGAGAAAGCGACATAGACAGAAAAAATAAAACGAGGAAAACTTAAACGAAAGCGCCTAGCCTCATGCAGATGACTTTATAAAACAAACTAGACGTAAAACAAAGAGAAAGCAGGGATGTAAGAATAGCAATAGAACGCAGGCGAAAGAAGCAGAAAATGATTATAATTTATATATAGACCAAGCAGACAAAACTCTATCCCTTTATAGATATCGAACTCCAGGAGTACTTGGAAAGCCTATTAGCCTACTAATAGCCTCCCCTTATGTTTGATATTCATAGTCAGGGACTGGCATCTTTTACACCGTGTCTAGACGTTCATAATGAGAGCTATTCTTGTTTTTCTAAGTCAACTCAATCTATGAAAGTCAGAGGATTTTCTGCCCAGGAACAAGGCAGCGGGGACGTTGTGGGTTTTGCAAAGAGGACCTTGACTGTTTAGCAAGAAGAGAAGGTTTGCTTGTGAAAGACTTTGTCTCTGGATTACAAACTTGATGCTTGTACATAAAATTGAAACCATAACTTGTGCACGAGCAAAACCTTCTCCAGCAAAAACGATACTCTTGGCAGTCCTTGGCTCTTCTCTTTCTTTTCTGCTACCATTGGGCCACCCGGAACTGTTTTTTCGGATTCATTCTTCTTGTACCTTTCTCTGTTTTCAGGAGGTTTTTCTACTTTTCACGATCTTTCTCTTTTTCGGTCGGCTTATTGTTATCCTGTACTTCTTTGCCTCTCTTCTTTTTGTGGGTCTCTGACTTTATTAAATTGAGTGTATTCTCTTTTCGGATGTACTGGAATCTCTTCATGTCTATTACTTCCATGTGTTTTAGTTCTCCCTTCATAAAACTCTCTGTAATATTTGTTGCTGCTTCGGTTTCGATGGGTTCATCGCCTTGACTTTTATTTTCCTATCTGTTTCTACTCTTTCTGTATCTCAATTCTTTTCTTATCCTACCTCATTTTTCTCTCTATCCATTTCTCTCTCTCTTCGGTCGGATTTTACTCTCACTTTCCTTCTCTCTCTTCGACTGCCTTTTAGTCTCTCTTTTTCTCTTCGATCTTATATTAGTTTGCCTTTCTCTCTCTCTCTGCGGTCTCTGTTCAGTCTCTTTCCTTTTCTCTTTCTCTTTTTAATTTTCCTTTTGCATATCTCCTTCTCTCTCTTGTTTCAATTAAATCTCGCTTTCTCTCTTGTTGGTCTCCTATTAGTCTCTCTATCTATATTTCTTATCATCTCTATCGTGTTCTTCGGAGTCTTTGTAGTCTCCCTCCCCCTATTCCGACTCGTTTTCTCTCTCACTCCAGTGTTAGTTTTTCTCGTCCTCTTTCGGTATCTTCATTTTGTCTCTGTGAACTCTCCCTTTTAATATCTCGATGGTTTTTCCATGTATCTAGCTCGCTCTGTGATTTTTCTTTCTCTCTTGCTTGTTCTGTGGTTTTGCTTTCTTTCTATCTCTCTCTGTGATTTGTCTCTCTCTCTCTGATTTTTCTTTCTTTCTATCTCTCTTTGTGATTTGTCTCTCTCACTCTGATTTTTCTTTCTTTCTATCTCTCTCTGTGATTTGTCTCTCTCTCTGTGATTTTTCATTCTTTCTCTCTCTCTGTATTTGTCTTTATTTCTCTCTCTATGATTTTTCATTCTTTCTCTCTCTCTGTATTTGTCTTTATTTCTCTCTCTATGATTTTTCTTTATTTCACTCTCTCTCTTTCTCTACGATTCTTTCCTAATTCTCTCGCGTTGATTCGTCTCTTTTTCTGTCTGTTATTTTTGTCTCTTCATCCGTCGATAATTCTGCTCTCTGCTTTCCTCGTATTTTTCTCTCATCCATTCTTTCTGTGATTATTCTCTCTTCCTCTCATTTTGAGATTTTGCTCTCTCTCTCTCTTCCTCTCTCTCTCTCTCTCTCTCTCTCTGTGATTCTTTTCTCTTGCTTTCTCTGTGCTTACGATTTACGTATTCTCCTTTCGGTCTGTTCGCGTCTCTTTTACTTCACATTATATCATTATATTCGTCTTTATATCTCTGTTTCGCCCCTATTTCTCCGCTCTGCTATTCCCTCCCCGTTCCCGCCACTGTCCCTTGAAACTCTCTGAAAACCCTTTTATCCTTTCAAAATGTTGTCTGCTTGCATATTTGTCGGATTTCCATGTTTATCCCATTGCGCCCCCTCCACATTGAAATGCATTCTTGTCCTCCGATTCCTCCATGTTCCGCTTTCCTCTGTCCCGCCACGACTCTATTTATTTTCGTCTATTCTGTCTCCCCTCGTTCCGCACATCTCCCAAAGGGATTTCCCATACAAGATGCTTTCTTCTCCTGTACCCTTCCCTCCCATTTTAATGTCTCTTCCCCATTCCCCGTCATTCTATGTCGGAGTCTCTGCATTCCTTCCTCTCTTGGGTCTTCTCCGGTTTTTTTGGGCGAACTGTGACCCAAAATACCTGTCTCCTCTAATGTCACTCTCAATGTTCAGCTTTCCCATTCCAAATATACCTTCCATTTTCCTTTCATCTTCTCTGCTATTGGTTTTTTCGGTGACGGAAATCTCTCAACTTGAATTCCATGCAACTGTTCTTATCCTCTCGGGTATTAGTAATGTGAGAAATGGGAAAAGGAGTAGAAGTTATTCTTGAAGTGGAAAAAAAGGGGATAAAAAAAGATTTTTGTATGTTTCTATATACACCCTATTTTTCCCAATATCTGAGTCTGTGTAATTTGAGTATGTGGCAAATTTCTAACAACTTTTTTCTTCGGATATCTTTTTTCATTCTCTTTCCTTTTTTGTCCAAAAACTGAGCGACTTGCATGAATGAGTTGATTCTAAGGACATTTTCCCCTGTTATCTTTTCATTATCACTGCACACAGAGAACTGTATGTAGGATAAAAACGGTTACACCCAACCCGAAATGTGTATTCCTAATAGAATGTGATGTGGCAGGGGAAAGGAAAAATATGGAGAAAGGCCATGAATGTGCAGAAATGACGGGGAAAGAGATAAATTATGTCAAGAAAAAAATGGGTGGGGAGGAAAGAAAAACAATAAGAGAAAACGGGGAACTGCTGGAATACAAGTTTGGGAGGGGAAAGTTGGTAACTTTCAATGTCAAAGGCAAGAACAAGGACAAAAGGGAAGTCTGTGAGGGAGAAAGAGGACATACTATACAAGTCACCAAAAATTCATGTAAATGGGGAAGAAAAACAGGGGAAAGTCCCGGGTAGCAAGTCCAATTTTGAGGATAACACCAACAGAAATTTTGAGTGGTGTGTGACGGGATAGAATAGGATTTTCCAGTTACATGAATTTCACCCAGAAAGAGATGGAAGGAGACAAATGAGGACAAACGGATGGGAGACAAATTAGGCCGCTGAGATACATGCGGAAGTAACAAGGGAGTAACGCGGGGATAATGGTGAATCGATAGAGGGGAAACGGGAGACTTTTAGATGGAATAGCAAGAATTTGAGGAACAACTTCTGAGATAAGAAGAATTAGCTGAAGCAGATGGAAATCCAATTCACAAAATCCCGCCATCACAATGTTGGTTTATGGAAAAGCTAATATTTTACAGTTAGTTAGAGATGTATGTAAATAAATAGCAATGGAAGTGTTGAACAACACGAGAAATTAGGTTTTAAAGGAGAAGAAGCAACTAGAGAAAATAATGGGAAAGTAATTAAAGAGCAAAACGAGAATAGTCAAAGCATAACTGAAGAAAAACATGAGAATAAAATAAATAAAAAATAAGAAAAGAGAAATCAACTAGGCAAAACATGTGAAAGCAAATAAAGAGAAAAATGAGATCAGAGAAAGCAACAAGAGAAATGCATAGAAAAATAAGAAAAGAAAAAGCAACTAGGAAAAACATGAGAAAGTAAATAAAGAGAAAAATAAGAAAAGAGAAATCAACTAGGCGAGACATAGGAAAATGAATGAAGAGAAAAATGAAAACAGAGAAAGAAACAAGAGAAATGCATAGAAAAATAAGAACGAGAAAGCAACTAGGCGAAATATGGGAAAGTAAATGAAGAGAAAGATTAGAACAGATTAGGCAACAAGAGAAACGCATAGAAAAATAAGAAAAGAGAAAGCAACTAGGAAAAACATGAGAACGTAAATAAAGAGAAAAGAGAAAGCAAGTAGAAAAAATCATGGGGAAGTAAAATCAGTACATCTTCGTTATAACGGATCCACTTGAATCAGAAGATTTTCCTCGTTATCGCGAAAAACAATCATAGCAGGGAACAACAATTTCCATAATAACAATTGGAGAAAGTTTGGTTAGGAGAAAGTTGGAGGTTAGCATTATATGCCACCGTTATAAAGCAAAAGCCGTGTGTAACCGAGTCCGTTACAGATGGAATCTACTGTAAAGAGAAAAGTGAAAGCAGCTATAAAAAACATGGGAAAACAAATAAAGAAAAAAATAAGGAAAGCGAAAAGTAGTAGAAGTGATAAAAAATAGATAAAAGTGTCAAATTCAAAAGTGATACAGGAAAAATGGAAATGAGACAATTATGAAGGAAATATAGAAAAATGTGGCAAAGTTTTTTCTCAAAAAATGAATGAGAGAGAAAGAAATTTTCCATTGAGTTGAAGAGTGAACAAATGAACAAATATGTTCCAACCAGGGAAAAGCGAGCGAAAAGGTGGAAAAATGACATTATGAGAACCAAAAATTGAGAGAAAAACGGAAATCAAGGAAAAAGCAGATTAAACACATATTAATAACGCAGTGTGATTTTTGATCAGATACGGACCATTTTAATTTCAAAATAATTCTGCCTGCAGTCTATGGAGACGTAACCAAAATGGGAGTTAGTATTAAATCCTGCCTTGATAAAGTTACCAAGAATATTACATAAAAATCAATGTCATAAACGAGTTTTACCCCATAACTGATGACGTCCAGGAACGTCCATGCCCAGCCATAATTATCGTGGAAAAGGTGAGTTAATTCCAAATGTAAAAAGTTACTCCAGGTGCTGTTTGCTGGTAGCATTGGGAGAAATCTTTTTCTGTATGGAAAAAAAAGTTGAGAAAAAAAGTGGAAGAAGGTCATAAATTGACAATATGCTAAAGTTTTTCTGTTCATCCACTCCGATTGCTCCTGCTTTGCAACAGAACTCACCAAAAGCTGATGGAGAGAGAGCGGGAAAAACAAGTTAGGAGGTCTGACTTTTTTTTTCTCCCTTACTTTTCTTCTTCCACTTGTGCCTGGATGCATAATGGCTGGGAGAATCTTTGAAAGTTTCCAAGTCATAAAATATAGTGTTTGTCTCCTCCATGGTGTTGACTGGGTAGAAATGAAATTGAATCATGACGTCCGCTCCTCTTTCTCACACTTCCCAAACTCTCTCTCTCAAGGATTCTCTTTTTTCACTTCTGACTATTTCTTTTACTCTTCTTTGATTTTTGCCTTCTATTGTCTCTCTATACCGTGTTTGCATTCTCAACGGTGCATTTTTTTCTCTTCATATTCTAACTTTCTTTCTCAGACTCTTTACACTTTCACCAATTCTCCCTTTTATTTAGCATTATGTTCATATTCATCACTTTTAGTTATTTGCTTTTTCTCTTCTCCTTTGTACCCGTTGTCTTTTTTATTTCTTACGTCTTTTTTCGTAACTTTGATCATTTTCGTTTTACTTTCACCCTTTCTGTTTTGACTTTTTAGGGCTTGTAATAAATCTCGGCTGTATTTTTTAATTTTCTTAAAGTCCTGTTAACATTAACGTTTCTACTCCTAGTTTTTTTCCTTTTTTCGTTCTTTTATTCTTTATTATAATTACGTTTTTCGCTTCAACTTTCCCTTTTTGGTTTTTAACTTTTACCTTTTTAGTAATTGTTTACTTTTTCGTTTTAACTTTCACCATTTTCATTTTAACGCTCATGTGCCTCCTTTCAGCTTTCTCCAATTTTTTGGCAATTTTCTCTATTTTGTCCTGATTTTTTCCCTTTTTAACTTCTATGTTGAACTTTATCCTGTTTGTTTTGAAAATTCCTCAGTTTCATTTTGGTCTTTATAATTTTATTATTGTCTCCTTGTACGTTTTTCTTGCCATTTTTTTCGGATTTCAATTTCCCTTCTACTCTTTTCGTTGTCTTTTTCTTTATTTTAGATTTCTTTGGCTCAGTTTTTTCAATTATGACTTTTTGACTTGTTTTGTAAATCTGTTTTTTAACTTCCTTTTCGTATAAATTTTCCCTTTTAACTTTCTTTTTTTATAAATTTTCTGTTTAACTTTCGTTTTCTATACATTTTCCCTTGTAACTTTCTTTTTCTATAAATATCCCTATTTAACTTTCTTTTTCTGTAAATTTCCCCTTTTAACTTTTTTAAATAAATTTCCCCTTTGAACTTTCTTTTTTATAAATTTTCGTTTTAAGCTTTCTCTTTTATACATTTTCCTTTTTATTATACGTTTTCCGTGTTAGCTTTCTTTTTCTATATATGTTTATTTGTGACATTCTTTTTTAATAAGTTTTGCATTTTTTGGTTTTCGCCGCTAAATTGTTATTTTATTTCGATTTTGGCTTGTGCGTCTATTGCTTTCTTCCTAATCTAATTCTTGACTCAAATTTCGTCTTTGTCTCTGCTTCGAACCTGTGCTTCTCTCCGTTTCACTTTTTCTATTTTATTTAATTTTCTGATGTCTCTCCTTATTTCTACTGATTCTTATCTTTCACGATGTTCCATTATTTTATTTCTACAAGCCAAGTCAATCTTAATGATTTTAGGTTACAGCATCAAAACAACATCACACCCTCTATTCTGGCATATCTCAGCTCTACTGTCTCTCCATAACGGTGGAAACGATTCCCTCCAATAAAAAGCCTACCGATCTCGCTCGTACAATGTCACCGTCTTCCTCTCCAATTTCTCTATTCTCAGTAACATTTACGACTTCCAGGCGTCACGTTTTCGTCCCAGGACTTTATCACTTATATTTCTTACTTTCGTAATTTCCAAATCTCTCACTAGCTTTCCGATTCCCTCACTTTGACGTCTGCCAAACCATTTTACGTCCATGGGAGTCTTATAGCATGGCTTCGGGAAGTACTAAAGCAAGGGGGAAAGACGGATTTGTGAGACTTTCTCCCCAACCAAAAAACTTTTGTAATGTATGTTCCATCATCCCAACTTTCTCCACATCCATACATTAGTTTAGGGCACGTAGTGTCATTTACAGCTCC
This sequence comes from Disparrhopalites patrizii, assembly GCA_034698585.1. Taxonomy (NCBI): domain Eukaryota; kingdom Metazoa; phylum Arthropoda; class Collembola; order Symphypleona; family Sminthuridae; genus Disparrhopalites; species Disparrhopalites patrizii. Next base: position 11,463 of record JAQGBT010001878.1, on the reverse strand, counting down.
CTGCTATGGTTGGAATAATTTACCCGGGGGAATATCTCTATTGTTCATATGCATATCTATACGTTTACAGAAAAAAGCACCTTATTTTACTTGTCCATTCTTGACTTTTGCCATACACTAAAAAAACCTTTTTTTTTTAACTTTTTTAAAATAAGTTTTATTAATTTAAGTTTAATCAATTAATTAATTTTAGAAATTAATTATATTAATTAAATAATTAATTTCGCTTTCAGAAAGCGGCGGTGGAATTTCTTATTTAAATCTTTTACGAGCGGGCCAAAAGCTGTCATAGCTAAATAGCAAATCATATAAGCCAGAATTGAGATAGCCGATTTTCTGTATAACAAATCCATTTCAATCAACAATTTATTTTCCCGCTATAACAGAAAACCTTTATAGAGAATGGAGATTTTTGTACTAAAACTGAAGAAATTGGAGTAAATTTCCCTTTATAGAGCAAAAACCGCCATAAAATCGTTATCAAATGCAATAAATATACATATTTATCATGTATTATGGCGGGTCAACAAAAACAATTGATGTGTATAGCTGCAGTTACAAAAAAAAGTGATATGTACACATATAATTATATCCATACTAAAAGACAAACAGGAAACAATTTTCAAAAATATAAGGATAAGAGACAAAAAAAACGTCTAGATAAATAAAAATGACTGGAGAAAAATAAAATAACTAAAAAGAATCTGACAGCCTAAAAAATTTCCAAGCGACGTGGGATTAGGAAGACCGGTAAATAAATTAAATAATAAATAATTACAGAAAGCAACAACAACGGAAAATAAGCGTATAGTTGCGGGAAAATGATGTAGTTTTACAATTGAAAAATCTAAATCCTTCAACTGGTGACAAGAGAGTCATGATAATGCGGAGAAAAATTGGTGGATGGCGTAGAAACAAAGCAGAATTTAAACCAAAGAAATTGACAAAAAAAGTAAGAGTCTGACGATTGACTCTTTCTCCATATACATAAGAGCCATTGTGGTGAGGAGAGCCATTACCCCAAAAGAGGTAATAGGGCAGATCCTCCGCAAAAATGGACCTTGACTTTTCCCCCTCTTCGATCATACACTTGTGACAAAGGGAAGCCATCTCTTTCTATGTGAAACTAAGCGAGAGAGAGAGGCAGAGAAAGTAAAAGAAAAAAGTTTTTTATTTTCCTTCGGATCCAACGCAAGTCAGAAGTTGTTTATTGCATTTTCAAGAGCTTTTCCTCAAGTTTTCCCACACACTTTCCCCACATACGAAGGCCTTTATCCTGCATTTCGTATAGGTCCATATATGACCTATAACAAAAAGATCTTTTAATACAACTTTCCCCTCATATGTACGATTATTTACTTTATTTTCAAAAATTACTTTCACCGCATTTATCTCCACTTTTTTTTTGTCTAAAACAATAATCTCACATTTCATCATTGTCTTGAGGAGCAATACAGATTTACTTTGTGAGAGGCCAAAGGGCATGCATTGGAATAGAGGGAAAGGGTGAAAGCGGATTGCGCCGGAGGGAATTAGACAGAAGAGAGAATGTGGGGGGAGGGAGAGAGAAATCTAAACCTTTGACCTAGGTTATTGATCAGATTATAAGGAGGTCATCTCAACCTCCATATTTTAGAATTCTGAGCTCATTCCCTCCAATTTGTTTCTTTGGGATATTACATGAGCTATATTTTTTTGTGGTTCCTCCTTCCCTTCTTTTGGGGAGAAAGGCAGACCGAGAAGGAGGATAAGAGATAGGAAGGGAGTATATATTGTAAGCATGGAGAGAGAAGCTTTTCACGTAAGAATGCTGGAGAAAGAGGTGCATTTTTATGGATTTTTTTCACCCCTTTCTCTCTTCCGTCAGTCCTCATTCACAACTCTTTTGTCTTGTTTTTCCTTTCTTTTCCTTTTCTTCTTTCCGTGGTCTTAAAATGACTGTTTTCCTCCATTCCCGCATATCTTTGTCTCGGTCTCTCTTATTTTCTTTGCTCTTTCTCCCGTTTTTCGTTAGTCTCTACCTTTATTTCTCCCTCTCTGTCTTGATTTTTGTCATTGTGGCTTTGTTTACTTTAATATTTGCCTTTGTTTTTAGATTCATGGTTTTCTGATTATTTTCCCTATTTGTTTGCCTTCTTTTATTTTTGCAAATCAGACTCAGTTTTCCACTCTTTACTTCGTTGGAGGTTCTTTTCTAATTTCTTTCTTCTTTTTTCTGCCTCGGTTTTACTTTTTCTTTTTTTTGTCTGTCTCATTGTTTTAATTTCCTTTCTTTATTCACTTTTACTACCCTTTTATCTTTCACCTCCTTTTTACTCTTTTTTGTCTTCTTTTCTGTTTTTCTTTATTCTCTTTCTTTTTTTCTCCCTTTTACCTCCATTTTTACATTTTGCGTTCTTTGTTCTCTCTTGTTCTCTCCCGTTTTACTTTTTCCTGTCCCTTTTTCGCTTTTCTCTCCTTTCTTTTTCTTCCCGTTTTTGTACTTTTTCTATTATTCCATCCTTTTTCTTTCTTTTTAGCTCTTTTCTCTCTTTTCTTTTTTCTCCCGCCTTTGTACCTTTCCTAATATCATCCCACCCTTTTTCTTTCTTTTTATCTCTTTCCCAACTTTTTCTCGCTTCTTTCTCGTTTTGTCTCTCTGTCCCCATTCCCCATTCCTTTTCCTCTGTTCCTCATTTCCTCTCTTTTCCTTTTTTCCGGTAACTTTTTCTCTCTTCGTCCTCTCTCCTTGCCCATCTCTTTGTTTCTCTTTGCCGGCTGCTTGGTCTCTCTGCACACGCCTCTTTGTGTACAGGTCACCCTTTATAGTCTGGTTTTCCCTCTTTCTGCCTCCTTTTCTCTCTTTACACGTGCCTTTCCAATGAATCATTTCTTTTTACTCAACTGTTTTTTTTGACACTTCACAAGTCTCTTTGTTTGACCTTTTTCCTTGCCACTCTCCTTTCTCGTAGTGTTCTATATATTTTCTACCCAGTTTACTTTCTCCGCAGTGACTTTTGTCTCCTTTGAGTAAATCCTATCCACCTTCTCTCTCTCTCTCATTCTGTCTCGGTCTCTCATATTAACCACAGCTCTCTCTCTCACTATCTTCATTCAGCTCTCTCTCTCTCTGTCTTCCAACCGCAAATCCCGAATTCTTTGCCCAGGAGCACACGTGTAGGAGGCTATTTATGAGATGCCCCATTTAGATGGAGCATGACGGCATCGTCATGCAAGGGACGTGCCGGGCTGAGCAAATACAAATGTAGTACTATGCACGTTGTGAGTGGAGAAAGATCCCGGTTTTTTTGTACCTTTTGCCCTTTTACCTAATAAATTTTATCCATTCTCTCCCTCTCGCACTCTCACGAACCTTTTCATCTCCTTTGTTTTTTGGGGTTTACGGATAAAAAAAGGGAACAATAAGACAGAAAGTTTTTTGGAGGGAAAAAAGAACTTTTTTCCACCTCCATAAGAAATAAATATTTTTGGAAGTATACATCCGGCACCTTTAAGAGAGAAAGTTTGTGAATATGACCAAGTTTTTTTTTGTCTTTCTTAAAAGAACTTCGTTCTTCAATTCCCGTACTTTTTTCCTGCATTTGGAAAAAAGGGAGTGAATTTTTCTGAGTTTCTATTTGCTTTGTTGGGGGAAAAATGTGTACAGACATTGTGGGGAGAAGCGTTTATTGTTTTTTGGTATTGTGTATACAATACCAAAAAAGTCCCTGGGTGACCTTTGACTTTATCTTGTTAAGGTGGGGATAAGAAGTTTTTTTAGTGTAACTTTCCCTCTATGAAAAATATGTGGGAAGTATAAGAATTACCTGATTTTCTGGAGGAGATATCTTCCTTCATCCATTTCGTATCATCTACTTGCTATCCCTTATCATTATCCCACGAGATTGGGCACGGAATATCTACCAAAAGAGACATAGGGAGAGAGGGAAAATGCGGCGTGATAAGGCAATTTCCCAATCTTTCTCCATTATCCCGGAAAATACCATATTTACTTCAATTTAAATTTTTTTCTATCCCGTACATATCTTGGTTCATACACAAAATTTTGAACGACACAGTTTGGTTTGTGGTTGAGAGTAACATACGTGGATCGTTATGTACGTGTGCCTATGCTAATATGTATGTGTAGCAGAGTGTGGTTCTTAATGACAGAAAGTGTTTCTGGAGATGTGGAGGTTAGAAGCAGAAAACATTAACTGTACTGTCTTTATTAGCTGCGTCCCATTTATATGATTTGGAGTACAGAAAGCACGTGTGTACCAAGACTCATGTACACATTGAAAGAGTTAATGTAAACTTGAACAGACAAAATACATGAAAAACATGGAAACATTGGCAGGTTCAAGTAAACCTCAATTGACAAAAATATGTGAAAAACATGAAAACATGGACTAAGGCATGCAAACTTCAATTGACCAAATTATATGGAATTATACACAATTAGTCTCAATACCATATAATAAGACATGGCTAAATCAAAATAGGACGAAATACACGAAAATATTGTTTGGGCTAGAAACCATATTTAAGTAATGTAAACGGCAAAAAGACAAAATATTCAAGAACTTGGCTAAGGCCCGAAAACACTACGCCGGTAGTGTAAACATAAAAAGGCAGAAATATATGACAATATCGCTATGGCTTGAAAACAATAAGCTAGTCCTCTAAACTGTAAAGGACGATAATATGGCCAAGTCCGTACAATAATAATTGAGATTAAATATAGTCATATGATGACAATAAAAGAAAACTTCTAGAAAGAAAAGTATCATGAAGGCTTCAACAACCCAAGTACAAGTAAATATGGCACGAACCCAAATAGTCAATAAGCAAAAAGGTTGGCTTTGATAATGTACAGGAGAGAAACAAAAACAATCGTCATCCAAAACAACCACAAGAAATGCATAAGCAACCTCGTGATTAGTACATATTTCTAACAGTGGCTTAGCAAAGCAAAATTGTGGGACAACATAATGGGGAATTTCTCATGTTTCATCACGCAGTCGAATAGACTCTGGCAGGTCAGAGTGTATTAAAGCGGGTAATTATTCCATTTGGAGATTGCGGAGAATTCATTTGACAAATTCAACAACAATTGAAAAAAAAATGACACAGGAAAGGAATGGCAAGGGAGAAGAAGGAAATAAAAAGAGAAAGAGGATTGCAATAATAAAGGGAGACAAAATAAATATCAGAGGACAAGAATGAAATTAAACGGGGAAAAAAAAGAAAAAAAAATTGAGAAATAAAAATAGAGAGGGAAACGTAATTTAAAAGGAAGAAAAACGACACCAAAACGAAGGAAATGAAATTAAAAAACAGAGAAATAAATTTAACAAAGCAAGCGAAACGCAATGAAAAAGAAAGTGAAATGATTTACTACAGAACGAGTAAAATAAAGGGACAAATTAATAAAGAAAAGGAAAAAGAAAGAATTATAAAAGTGAATAAAAAAGAAAAAAGAAAGAAATGAAAAAGTAAAAAAGAGAGAAAAATGAAAAAAAGAGAGAGAAATGAAAAAAAAGAAAGAGAAGTGAAAAAAAAAAGAAATCAAAAAATAAAAAAGAAAGAGAAGTGAAAAAAAAGAGAAATCAAAAAATAAGAAATAATACAGGGAATTGAAAAAAATTATAAAAAGATACACGAGTCGATCGGAGAAATAAATGAAAGGGCGAATCGGAAAATGACGTAATAGAGCAAATCGGATAACGAATTAAAAAAGCGAATCGAAAACAGAAATAAACGAGAAAATTGGTAGAACAAATAACAAATCAAATCGGAAAGAGACAGAAACAGGAGAGAACAAGAAACAAAAAACGTAATTAAGAAATATTAAAAAAGTCCTTAAATCACGCCTATAACGAGAGTGTAAGACCGAAATACATACAAAGAGGTGCAACAGAAGGGAAATAAGTGTAAACTTAAAAAGAAAAGGACGGAAGGCATCCCAGATAATTGGAAGGTACAGGGCCTATCCGTCTAATTAAATTTAGCAAAGCCCGTGACTCATAATTGGGAATAATCATAACTTGATCTCTCTCATTACAAGATCCGACGGTCGTCCTTCCACAATCCATCTAAATTGACTTTTATGGTTGACTGCAAAGTCATTATTCAAATATCGATCCCTCTCCCGAACTTTCTCCTTCTTTCTTTCCACTCCTCAAGTCAAGGAATCGGGAGGGGTGAATATTTTATACTTATAATGTATTCCAACTATTATTACATTCCTCGTCGCGGTGGTCTCTTCCAATTCCTCCTATGTCTATATGTATATACGACACACTATACAAGCACCACGGTGGAAACTGTGGATTAATATGTACATTCTTTCACCTCACTCGTCTTACTCGCTCTCTGTCGTCTCTCTTTCTCTCTCTCATCCTCTTCAATTCTCCTTTTCTCTCTCTCTTTAATTTTCCTTTTCTCTCTCTTTAATTCTCCTTTTTGCTCTCTCTTTAATTCTCCTTTTCGCTCTCTCTTTAATTCACCCTTTTGCTTTCTCTTTATTTCTCCTTTTCTCTCTCCTTATTTCTCCTTTTCTCTATCTTTATTTCTCCTTTTCTCTCTTTATTTCTCTATTGTTCTGTTTTTATTTATCCTTTTGTCTCTTAACCTTTTCATTTCTCCGTTTCTGTTTCTCAAGCTCTCTTTACATTTTCCCATTTGTCTCTATTTCTCTCATTATTTCGCTTTCTCTTTCATTATTTTTCTTTCTCTCCCATTATTTCTCATTCTGTGCAATTATTTCTCTTTCTCTCTCATTATTTCTCGTTCTTCCATTTCTTTGTTTTTTTCTCACATTTTTTCTCTTTATCTATCTCGGTCTCTCTTTCCGTCTATTTCTCAAGTTCTTTGTCTTTTTTTCTCTGTCCCTCTCGGTTTATTAGTATCACTTTCTCTCTCCGTTAATTTCTCGCTCTTTATCATTTTCTTTGTTTTTCTCCTTCTCTATTTTTCTCTCCATTCGGATCTCCATTTCTCTGTGGTTAGCTCTCTCTCTCTTTTCTTTTGCTTTCTAATTGCCTTTCGCTTGCTTTCTTCTTTTTAGTCTAACTACTAATTGCTGTCAATTTGCTTTTCTCTCCCTTTTTTGTCTTTGCTTTTCTCTCTCTTTTCTCTCTTTTTACTTTTTTTCTCTATTTCTCTTTCTGCTGTCTCTCGTTTTACTTTTTGCTCTCAATTTCTTTCTGCTGCCTCTGCTATACTTTGTTTCTCTCGTTCGCCTCTTCCCTTTATTCTCTATTTCTCTGTCTTCTTTCTTGTCTCTTTCTCACTCAATTTTGCATTTCTCATTTTTCTCGGTTTTGCCTTCCTTTTTTCTGACTTTTATCATCTATTTCTCCGTCATTTCTTGCTGTCTTGTGCTGTCTCCCTCTGAATTTCTCGTATACGAATTATGCGAAGCTACTCACCCTTCCCACACCTTGCATAATTACATTTGCTCCCACTCCCGCCCATCCTATCATCCCAGAAAATCTCTTGACATGCTTCCCAGTACTATAGCTCCTAGATCTCTCCAAATAATGTTCAAGGTCGTATATAAAGTAAAGTGGCTGGATTCACTACTCAATTAGTAGCAAGTTTCCGCGGGTATACTTCACAAGGTAACACCTTGATGATCTTGATATATATTTTCAAGGAGAGAGAGAGAGGAAAGAAATTGCTGTAATAAACTATGCACCACAATATGAATCTTCACTCCTAGTCAAAATGGCGGGAACGGCTTTAGCCTTGGCCGCCGGCCCTTTTTCGCACCTCTGCAAACCTTCTCTCGTCGGCCTTTTGGGGGCACTGCATCATCCCGCCTTTTCACCTGCGGGTGACGGCCGGGGTGAGAGACGAGACTGGTGGGGGAAACGACACCTTCCAATGAGATTATCACACGCTCTCATTTCCATCCAACCAATGATAAAGGAAATTAGATTTCGCCCAACGTGGTTCTGCCACCTAAGAATGGATGGGAATGAATTGGGGGGGGGTGGAATTCAAGGAGTACACTTGATTATAAGGTAAGGAGCAAGTGAAAATGGGAAAACGAGAGGAAATAAAGGAGGCAAAATTCAAAAATTGGAAACGGAAGCAAGAACGAAAAAAAGGCAAGAGTAAAGGAGAAACTGGGAAGGAAAAATTCCAGAAAGAAAGAACTAAAGCGAAGGAAAAAAATTAACAAAAGGTTGAAAACCATAGTAAGAAAACGAGAGAAAAGGCTAGAAAAAGGCAATAAGATAACAAAATAGTGAAAGACAGAAATCAAACGAGAAAAATACAAAAAGATAAAGCGAAACAAAAACATAAATACAAAGAAAGCGAGCCAAAAAACATAAATACTGAGAAAGTAAACCAAAAATAGAAAAATAAAAACCCAAAAACCAAAAATAAAAATAAAAATAGAGAAACTAAACCGGTAAAAACACAAAAGGAGAAACTAAACCGGAAAAGTACGAAAAGAGAAAATAAACCGGAAAAAACACAAAACGAAAAACTAAACCGGAAAAAACACAAAACGAAAAACTAAACCAGAAAAAATGCAAAAAGAGAAAGCAAACCAGAAAAATACGCAAAGAGAGAGCGCAGCCAAACAAATATGAAAAGAGAAAGCATAGCAAAACAAATACGAAAAGAGAAAGCATAGCAAAACAAATACGAAAAGAGAAGGCACAGCAAAACAAATACGAAAAGAGAAAGCATAGAAAAGTAAATACGAAAAGAGAAAGCATAGCAAAATAAATACGAAAAGAGAAACTAAACCAGAAAAAAACTAAAAAAGCGAAAGAAACCAGAAAAAACAAAAAAGCGAAAGAAACCAGAAAAAACATAAAAAAGCGAAAGAAACCAGAAAAAACAAAAAAGCGAAAGAAACCAGAAAAAACAAAAAAGCGGAAGAAACCAGAAAAAACATAAAAACGCAAAAGAAACCAGAACAAACACAAAAAAGCGAAGGCAAATCAGAAAAAACATAAAAAAGCGAAAGAAACCAGAACAAACAGAAAAAAGCGAAGGCAAATCAGAATAAAGCATACAATCAGAGAAAGAAAAGAATACGCTATAAAAGAAAGAGAAATAACAACCCAGACGAAATACAAGAAAAAGAGAACAAACGAGAAAAAATCCTGAATACCAAGGAAGCATACTATAAGCGAAAATCTCGAAACACCGCAAGAATACAACAGATAAAGAGACGAACGCGAAGGACATAATCCTAGAGAGAAAGCAACAGAGGAAGAATCCAAGGGAGATAGCACAGAGAAAGCCACAAGTAAACGGAGTCACCTGGAAAGTCCAAAATTCAATTGATTAATATTTGTTAATATTTATCGCCGTTCTTCAATTCCTATGAAAACTAGCATTATCAACTTAGTTCAGCTGTGTTCATTGGAACTTTTTCGAAAATTTACCTTTAATCCATTCTAACTCGCATGTTCTTCCACATTTCTTTTGAACTTCACTTGAGAATCTTGAGCAGAAAGAAAAACTCCCCCCAAAAACTTTGCAAGGTCCCACTCTCAACCCAAGTTTAATTTATCCGCGATCCTCAATCTTTTCTCCCGCCACTGGCGCCCGTGTCTCCCCTTCCTCTTTATGACCCATTGAAATCATCAGCAGAATCTGATTAGACTCTTGGTCCAATATATAAGTATAGTGATAAAAGGGGCATCTTCCCATCCTTTTGTACATGGGAGGGAAGACGACCCCCTTTTCCATATAATAACACAAGAACTTATCCTGACCAAATCGACTTTACATTCCATTGAACTCTCGCACTCTCCCAGCCTCCTCCGGTCTCTCCTCTTAGTGAGGAGAAGGGAAGAGAAACTTTTCACTTTCTCAGAAACTCATTACTGATAAACCCCATCGCGACTCTCTGGGAAACAAACCTCCCCCTACTGTCCTTGAGGTTACAAAATCTACGCCTATGTGTCTCCCCACACATAAAGTTGTTCGCATCCTGGAAATCTCCCACATGTCAGATTACACACCCAAGAATCTCGGGGTACCCTGGATGCAGGTAGAGAATGAGAGAAAGGATGGAAGTGGAAGGAAGATGAGAAATACGGGAGAAGTGGGAAAATGCAAAGTGATAACAAGAAGAGAGACGGTCGCTAGAAGATACGAAGATATGTCGATAGTCGTCAAAGGGAATTGTGGAGAGAGATAAAAGCAGATAAAGACTAAAATAGAAAAATATGCCACTATACGAAGACAAAGATTCGGGAGCAAAAAGCTAACGGTACAAAAACGAAAGAAATTAAAAGACAAATGGAATATAGTGAGAAAAAACGGAAACGAGGTGAACCAAAATGAGAAGGATAAGAACAAAAACGAGGACGAGACAACATGAAATAATTCATAAAGAGAGAAGGAGAGATACGAGACAGGACGAGGAAAAGGGAAGAATAGAGGAGAGAAAAGAGAGCGAGATAAGAGCGAGATAAGAGGAGCAAAAGTGGCAAGGTCCTGGAAAGTGGAAAGAAGACGGACAAGGCAGGAGGGAGTAGAAATAGAGGCAGGAGGAAGGATGAAATGAGGCAGCAAAAGAGAGCCATAGTGAGAGTTAAATTCAAAGACAGGCAAAACGACTGAAAATTGAGACAAGATAGAGAAAAAAGAGTAATCATACCAAAATATATGATTGGGAGAGGAGAAACAAAAAGGAAAGCTTAAGAAAGAAAGGTAAGGAGAAAATAGAACAAATGTGAGAGAAATGGAGAAAAGTGAGTTATTTAGAGAGGAAGAGAGTGAGAAAATGATAGCGTAAGAGCAAAAGGTAAGGAGCGAATAGAAAAAATTGCGACCGAAATATAGAAATGATTAAGAGAGAAAGAGAGAGAAAATGAAGAGGTGAGGAGAGAAAAGAAAATGAAAACATGCGAGAGACATGGGGAACAGTGAATGAAAAAGAGGGAAAGAAAATAAAAGTTTAGGAGAGAAAGGAAAGGAGAAAATAGAAACATATGAGAGAAATGGAGAAAGTGAATAATGGAGAAACAGAGACTATAATAATGAAGGTGAAGAGAGAAAATGAAGCAAAACAATGGAAAAATTGCGTGAGAAATTGAAAAGGAGAGAACGAAAATGAAAAGGTGAAGAGCGAAAGTGGAAACGAAGTTGGATAAACTTCGATAGAAATGGAGACAAATGATTGATTACGAGAAGAAAAAGGATAGAAAATGAACATGTGAAGAGAGAAAGTGGAAAACAAAATGGAAACATGCAAGAGAAATGAGATCAATTGAGAAAGCAAAAAGAAGGAGAAACTTAGAAATGAGAATAATTGAGCTAGAAACAAGAAGGAGAAATGAGAATAATTGAGAAAGAAACAAGAAGGAGAAATGAGAATAATTGAGAAATAAACAAGAAGGAGAAATGAGAATAATTGAGAAATAAACAAGAAGGAGAAATGAGAATAATTGAGAAAGAAACAAGAAGGAGAAATGAGAATAATTGAGAAATAAACAAGAA
>JAQGBT010001877.1:0-28013 GCA_034698585.1 Disparrhopalites patrizii | reverse complement strand
CCCATAATTTTTAATAATAACTAAGAAAATTAATTTTTGATAAAAATTTAATTCCTGATCAAAACAACTCCTCATAAACCTTTAAGTTTTAATAATTATTTCTAATACAATTAATTACTGATAAAAATTCAATCTGCGTTACAAATTTGATGTTGAATATAATTGTATTTTGGCTATCCCGATTAATACGCTTTAAAATTAATGCTCGCGGACGCTATTTGAGCTCAAAACAGTCCCAAAGCAACGATATTACATATGCATGTAACTATACGTACAGTCGACTCTCTCTACAACAGCACCTTATATGCCCCAGAAAAAGTGCTCTTATAACAAACAGCTGGTATAGAGAATTATAGTTAAAAATAATAATACTATTAATGAACTAAGATTATTTTCAGACTTAACTTTGATAATTTTCCAAATTATCTAACAATATTTACAAATTTGGCGTAATTATTTACATTTTAGTGAGAAAAGAATAAAATTGTGTTGGTACAGAGTTCCGGTGCAGTTATAGAGAAAAAGTTAATGTTGAAGGGATACCCGGCATAGGCGCTAATACTCTTATAGGAAGAAAGTGTTGTTATAGTGAGAGGAATGTGACCGAGGGAAGAAAATACCCTGCTGTTTTAGAGTAACTGCTGTTATAGGGAGTGCTCTTACAGAGAGCGCACTTTACGTGGCAAAGCTGTAGGGGGAATTCCGCACTGCTGTTATAGAGCAAGTGCTCTTATAGGAAGGGCCGTTATAGGGAGAGTCGACTGTACGTGTTTATATAACAAAAAAGGAAATACAGTCGAACCTCTCTATAACGGGCTCCCTTATAACGGTTTTCTCTCTATACCGGTTGCTGAAAAGGCTCCCCTCAAAAACTTTCTCCAACGGTTAACATAGAAATTTCTGTTCTCAATAACAGTTTTTCGTTATAACGGGGATAATAAGCTGATTTAAGGGGAACCGTTATAGAGAGGTTCGACTGTACTTCATGATTATTGCTCCATATTTTAAATTTTAGACAAGAAATAAGTACTGAGTGAAGAAGTCCCGCAAGAGTGTTCTCGTCATGGAAAATCCTCAAATCCAGATGAATGTTGTGTGTGAAGAAAATCAGCGATTTAATTAATGTTAGTCCTTGCTCCAGCCGTTCGTGGCACAAGGCCAAGGCCAGAGTGACCCGTAACACTTTGGATGCCTTATTCTCAGAAACTCTTGCCGTAGTCTCAACTGAATGAACACTCTCACCAGTTGATTCAGCCGGGGGTTCACTGTACCGCATTTGGTCGTACCGAAACACCTTGATAGGTGGAAGACGCCGGTCTCCGCCCTCATTTGGAAACATAAGTAGAATGGTTCCTGCGACGCAAATGCAAAAAAATAACTTCTTTGGTTTACTAAACCAAAGCATAATTGCTGTAGTTTTGAAGAACGACCTCTCAGATCAATTCTTAAGGCGCACTTAATAGTATTTGTACATATATATTTCTAATAAACTGTAATCGCTGTATGCACATCCGCTATTTTTTAATTTACAATTTCCAAATATATCTATACACTATAAATTTCGCACCTTCTGTCTTTAAAGCTCCTTAATTGTGGGTGTAAATTTTGGCGGCGTTTTGATCTGACGTATATTTGGGCGTATGCTCATATGAACGCCAAAATAGCTTTTATTACTGTCACAACATGGATCATATGCACTAGAATGAAACGGTATGCATCCACTTGTGAAATGCTCGAAATTTTTAGGGATTAACATTGGTGTAAAACAAAGTCCGGATATCCCATTTCCGTTATACGAACCCGCAAGTAGATATACATGTAACAATAAACTACAGTGGACTCTCTCTATAACAACTCTCCTTATAACAACTTTATTTTTCAGCCCTTCGTATACATATGTAGTATACATATTTAACTTTCTATATAACAACTTTTTAATATAACAAACATTTTCGCTCTTCCCTTCAGGGTTGTTATAGCGAGAGTCCACTGTATACTACATAATATATGTACGTTCACGTTTTATATAACATTTTGAATGCGATAACATTATGGACATTACATTACTTTTGTAGATACATTTTTTTTAGTGGAGTCTCTACAATGACAGCTCTGAAGGGAAGGGCGAAAAATAAATAAATAAAAAAAAAATTGTTGCAAGGAAATGTTGTTATATACAGCATTAAATATGCACCTTACATGTACAAAGGGCTGGAAAAATAATGTTGTTACAGAGAAATGTTGCTATAAAGAGACTTGTTATAGACAGATAACACTGTATACAAATGTTTTACAGATGTATAGTAAACGCATATGATTTAGCTAATAGTTGTCTACTTATCAACAAGAAAGGAAACAATTACTGAGTGTGCTTACGCCAATTAGGATCAACAATGGTTCTACTTATATTTGTGAAAATTTCTTGTTGTATGTACCACATGAGTCATTATTGTTTTAATTTAATTAATTAATTTTACTTCGATATCTTTATAATAAATGTTTATGATTATTATTATTATGAGTATACAAATACACAAGTATTAAATAAAGTCAGCCTACGGAAATCAGTATGTATCTTATGCTATTCAGATTTATCCCAATAAAGCAATTGCAATTACCAACAATGTAAGAATGCGTCACATAACCGCATTGTGGACATTTTTACCATATGTGTAATTATAGATATGTATGTAAATGTAATGTATTAAAGCAGACAACGCTTCGAATCGTAACATTGCTATCAGGTGTATGTGCGTAATATTACATTAATGTGTACGTACATTTATATATTTAGTCTTGCATTTACCCCTTACATACACATAATTTACAAAAACCCGTAAACCTATGTATATGTAGTGGAGTCTCTCTATAACAAGTCCCTTTATAACAACATTTCTCTGTAACAATATTATTTTTCCAGCCCCTAGTACATGCAATGTACGTACTTAATGTTATATATAAAAACTTTTCCCTATATCAATATTTTCCGCCCTTCCCTTCAGAGACTCCACTGTATATTCGTACAAAACTAAATGGATATACATACTCTTTTTAGTTGTTGCATTCTATTTGAGGCAGGCCAAGAGTAAATTTGCCATTTACAATGCAGTACATAATTCTGTGCGGCTTATGACACCATGCAACGCCCCCTAAAACAAACCAACAATTTGTCCGTGTGTATTCAAAAAAAACTCAGAACACATTCAACAAAATCTAACCCAAGCAGACATCGTACATTTACGATGATTACAGTTGAGTCCGTTGAAACTCGTTTTAACAGCATGTTCATTAATATATGAGGAAATTTGCAGACGCTCTTATATGGAATGCATAATTAAAGTGGTCTGTATAACAGCATTCGTTTTATAACAGCAAAATTTTAGATTCCATTTGGCTCTGTTTATAACGAGACTCCACTGTATATGAAATTAGATCAGGACAGGAGCATTGTAATATTGTACTGTTGTATTCTTGCGAACAATCATCATGAAGAAAAACCTACCCTTGCGTCCATTCTATAGAGTAGTGGCCACTAAAGCCAGGCGATTAATGGCTACACGGCCTCTGAAATGGTTTGTGTTAGTTACGGTGCTGGTATTTATAAACTTAATACTGCACATCGTCCGACATCTACACGTCCTTCAGCATCCAGCCAATGCTCCCTGCAACTCTTTTGAAGGTGTGTTTGACTTAAAATAATAATGTTCTTAGGATAAGCAATTAAACTCGTTTTTTATTTAATTTCAATTAAGACACTGAATATTTATTTTATTTTTGTAGAAATTGAGAATTGAGTACCACAAAAATATTAAAAGAAATCAAGGTATGACATCCGAATCGGTATTCGAATTCAAATAGGAATTGTATTCATATTTTTCAGTATTTTAATTGGAATTAGTATCCATATTTTTGTCAGAAAAATATTTAAATTCAAATTTATGATTACAAATACATCCGAAATTCAAATTCGTATTCAAAAATTGACATTTTGATTCCGATACTTTATTGATATACAAAATTTCCGTCATTATGTTGCTAATTCCCGCCTTCGGGCAAGTTTTTTTTTTTGAAAAATCAAGGTATTGTAACAATATTTTTTTCAATTGGCAGTAATATCACTATTTTGCCCGTAAGAGCATCGATTTTGTGCCAAATCAGAGTTGTGTAGTCAACGTATAATTTTGTGTATTGATTTTGAGTTTATTTTAGCTACAAATTATGCCAGATGGCATTACAACTTAATTTTTAAAAGTATTTAAAAAGTATTTGAATATGTATTCATACATGTCGGAGTATATTTGAATAAAATTATATGGAAATTAGAATTCATGTTTTAGATATCCGAAATTTAAATTT
Source organism: Disparrhopalites patrizii (assembly GCA_034698585.1). NCBI lineage: Eukaryota > Metazoa > Arthropoda > Collembola > Symphypleona > Sminthuridae > Disparrhopalites > Disparrhopalites patrizii. Next base: position 23,657 of record JAQGBT010001877.1, on the reverse strand, counting down.
GTATTCATAATTAGTAAAAAGGCGTATTTTAATTAATATTTTTTCGGGTGTCATTCCTTGAAAGAAATGTTGGATCCATTTTGCAGATGTACAATCCCTACCTCCAAAGAACCCTTGTCTCATACAGTACTTGCGGGATCGGGTATTATTCCCGCCATCGCCCCTCCCTTACAATTGGTCCACCGTTCCCCGCCGGAAGGATCCCAGCCAATATCCAACGCAAGTTCGGGATCTCCTCGGGAACAAGACGGGGGGATTTTTCATTGAAGCCGGAGCAAATGACGGGATCTTCTACTCCAATACATTCCGATTGGAAAGGGACTTGAACTGGACTGGGCTGTTGATAGAGCCTCATCCCACCATCGGGAAGCAGCTCCTCACCAAGAATAGGAAGGCCTGGTTTGCACATGGGTGTATTTCTCCCTACAATAATGCATCCCGGGTATGTAATACATGCTTCCGCACTTTTTTTTTAAATTTTATTTTCAATCTTTATTCAAATGTGCATAGGCATGGAAAGGGCTAGAGACCTTCATGCATACAGATAGACTTACTTTATTTATATTTCCAAACTGAAATCATACTTGAAATCTAATATCGGTAATATCGGTATCTAAATTCATATCGGTAATTGTACACATTTTGGGCTTGGTTGAATATCCAAGTTAAAATAATACCCTGAAGTTTCTGTATACAGTGGAGTCTCTCTATAACAACTATGATGGGAAGAGGAAAAAATATTGTTACAGGGAAATTTTGTTATGTAGAACATAAAATATGTACTTTACATGTACGAAGGACGAAAAAATAATGTTGTTATAAAGATACTTTTTATAGAGAGACTGCATTGTACAGTCAATTGCCTTTATAACGGTTTAGCAAGATGTGGGTGCTTATAACCGTTATAGCGAAAAACCGCTATAAACGTAAGCTTATAAACGTAAGAAAAACGTAAGCTTGTGGGATCTAAGAAAATGACAAAACCGTTATAGTGAGAGAAATATTTAAAGGCTTGGCCTAAAACCGGTATAGTAAAATGTGCAAGACCGCGGGGGATTCAAAACTTCAGAAAAACCGTTATAGGAAGGCGTGGTCAAAAACCGCTATAGTGAAATATGAAAAACCGCTTGGGTTTCAAAATTTGGGAAAAACCGTTATAATGCGAAACATATTTGAAGGCGTGGCCTAAAACCGTTATACAGTGGACTCTCTCTATAACAACTCTCCTTATAACAACTTTTTCTCTATAACAACTCTATTTTTCCGCCCTTCGTATATGTAGTGTACATATTAAATGTTCGGTATAACAAATTTTCTATATACCAACCATTTTTGTCCTTCCCTTCAGGGTTGTTATAGCGAGAGTCCACTGTAGTAAAAATACATTAACCGCGGGAATACAAAACTTCCCTGTTATAGCAAAAAAAAACGTTATAAAAATACCGTTACAGAGAGTGATTTTATCATTGAAAATCTCTCTGGCGGATTGTTAACCAAATTTATTACGCCAAAACGTTATAAAGAGGTCCGTTATAGAGAGAATTGACCAGAATACACTGAAGGGAAGAGGGAAAATTGTTATTGTTACCGTGGAGTCTCGTTATGACAGCACCCAACTTGAAACTGAACTTGGTACAGTGGAGTCTCTATATAACAACTTTGAAGGGAAGGGCAAAAAATATTGTTCCAGAGAAAAGTTTTTATATAGAACATAAAATATGTAGCTTATATGTACGAAGGGAGGAAAAAATGATGTTGTTACATAGAAAAGTCGTTATACAGAGACTTGTTATAAAGAGACTCCACCGTAAATAGCAACATCGATACAGTGAACTCTCTATAAGATCCCGAAAGGGAAGGGCACAAATTGTTGTTGTCTGGAAAGTAAAACATGTGCACAATACGTGTACACAAAAGGTTGAAAGATACAGTGGACTCTCTCTATAACAACTCTCCTTATAACAACTTTTACTCAATAAAAGCTCTTTTACTCTTTTTCAGCCCTTCCTATATGTAGTGTACACATTAAATGTTCAATATAACAACTTGTCCATGTAACAAACATATTTGCTCTTCCATTCAGGGTTGTTATAGCGAGAGGCCACTGTAAAGTTGTTAAAGAGAAAAAATTGCATGGGTTGAAACGAAATGAATAAAATGTATGTACCTATACACACACCAGATAATGATGGCGATGGGGAAATGGCGCATGCCTTGGAACGTGGGCACTGGCGAGCTTCTTCTCCCAGACAATCCGCATGTAGCGGGCACAAACAGGACGAAAAAAAGAAGTGGCTACAAAGTCCTGCAGCCGGTCGATTGCTTTCCACTCCAGAGCTACTTGGCCGCCATCCAAGTCTCTCATGTGGATTATTTCTCCCTGGACGTGCAGGGGCCGGAGCTGAAAATTCTGAAGACCTTGCCCTTCGATGAAACACTCACGATTGATGTAAATATTGGTTAATTATAATTCCCAATAAGTATTCTGCATATGTAATAGCAAATATATATAGGACGACAAAATGCTTCCTTTACCATTTCTACTTTTATACAACGAATTTGTACATAATATATTTTGTATTAACAGATCATCCAGGTGGAAAACAATTTGATTCCAGAAGGATCACTTGCACTGAAGCAATTTTTGCTGGGGAAAAATTACACTCTTGCGCGGAAATACTCCAATGAATTCGTCTTTATACGGAATATCCCAGCAATGTCGAAATAAAATGTTGGATCGTACCTTTGTAGAACGCGTTTGTAATTATTTAAAAAAATCTCCGTAATTCCGGATTTTTTATTATACATTTTGAAAACGGTACATGCCAAAATTTTGTGCGTTAAGACAAACATTTCTAGTACTATATTATTGCATTTTACGTGATTCCTTGCTGAATTATTTCATGGTAACTCTTCAACTCTTGTAACAAAAATCTTGAATAAATTACATTTCCATGTCGGATTTGTTATCAACCAGTGTATGACTGTACATCGCATCGTCATTCCGCGTCGCACATCGCATCTGTACGGCAAAACTTGCCATTTTGTTTTTTTCGGGGGTCAGCATTTGTGCTAGAGATGTCGACGATTCGACCCAGAATCGGTTTTTTCAATTTAGGTAATTCGATTCGATTCTATTCAAATACATGACAATTTGATTCGATTCGAAACCATGATAAAAAAATTCGATTCAAGACGTAAATTGGATCATAAAATTTAACTGAAATACAATTCATTCCGTCCACTATTTACTACAAAATATTTGGACATCTTCCGAAGCAGAGAAATAACCATCAAAATATTGCAGCAAATTTAAATCAACAGGAAATATTAGATATATCAAGGCTATTTCCGTTTATTTGAACTGTCAAATTATTAAACTTGATTGTACATGCTTAAAATTTGCAAAAAGTGAAAAAAATGTGTCGTAATAATTAATAATATATATTTTGGATTGCTGGAATTATTATGATTCGATTCAGTCCATGAGCTTGTGTAAAAATTGAGTCATTTGCATCATGAATCGGATCGAATTGCGATTTTCGTTCAGATTCGGGCTTTGAATCGAATCGAACTTAAACTTCTGGATCAAATCGGATCGTTGCCATTCCTGGTGCAAATAAACAGATGGCGTATTTACGACCATTTTATAATCAATGGATGAAATAATTGTTCCATGCTTACGTATACGGGAAGGAATGCTTTTAGAACGAATTTAATCAGAAGTGCGTATATATCTTGTATGTATTTAAAGTACAAAAAACAGAATTTTCGCGTATAATTACTACATAAACCCCCCAAAATTGTCTGGCTGCAACTACTATTTCGTAGGAACGGGCTCGATTCTCCACAGCTGGTGAGTGTCTTGATCATCACAGTCAACTGCAATCAGTTCTCGGGGCTCCCTGGAATTTATTCATAATATTTTTTAAATCAAATTAAATACTTTGTACATACTCTAAAAAGCATTATCTTGTATATAAGTGTATGTAGCAAACAAACAAACAGTGTGGCTTACAAAGACACTTCCGGTTTTTTCGTACTGACGCCGAAAACCCCCTTGATTTTGTTTTTTGTTCGCTGCAATAAGGAAGGATCTTCCTTCTCTGGACTGCACACAAAAGAAAACAAGATTTTATTTTCTGAATTCTCATTTGAAAAATTATATTCCAGATCAAGTGAATGTCAAACTGAATAACAAATAAGCTGGGCTATTACTATTTTTCTGCGATGCATTTGATCCTAGCGGGGCTCGAGATAAGCACTCGTCCGTCCTTTGCATCCTTAAATTCCCAGTGTTGGTTGGATCGGCCGTGTAGAACCTTGCGATAAAATTTAGGGGAAGTTATTATACATTTATTATGTAGATATATAAGTGTATTAATATAATTTTTAAATGCTATGAATTATTTTTCTTCAAGTATTAAAGTAAATTCAAAATTGCACCTGCTGATTAATTCTGCCATTCATGACATCAATTCCGGCCACAACGGTAACGGCAGGCAAATTGTCGCTTCCCCGTTGACTGGTTCTTCTCTTGAAATTTGCCCACTCCCGGTGCTGGATCTTCGGAAGTATTAAATACACGTCGCCTTTTGAAATAAAACATTACATCTGTAATTTAATGTACTATAATAAGTAATATGTCGTAAACTCCTATGTTGTACCAGCATAAATGCTTTGTCAGCAAAAAAAAAAATGGACTGTACCGGAATACATACATAATGTAAAAAAAAAATTGGTACATACACCCATCAATATTTTGTGTTAGTAAATTAACCAAAATATTTTATATAGTTACAACACATTTTGGCAAAATATTTAAACTCGACCAGAAAGGCCATAACTGCGTACAGAATTAATTTGGAAAAAATATTTAATCCATACAGTCCTGAAAAATCTTCTCATATCAACAGACGTGCACAAAAAATCTAAAAATATTTTTACCTCGGGCCACCAAAACCCATTGTTGACTATCGGATTTATTCCATGCTCTGGCCGAAATATTGAGGTGGGGGACGGCTTGATCTCCATCCACAGTCATAACCTATCACAAGAGAAATATTCTTTTTCCATTGGTCATTGCGTAATCACTGACATTACTACAATGGAGTCTCTATATAACAAGTCTCGTTATAACAACAATTCTAGGTAACAACATTATTTTTCCAGCCATTCGTTCATGTCAAGTGTATATTTACTGTTCTATATAACAACCGTTCCCTGTAACAATATTTTTTGCCCTTCCCTCCAGAGTTGTTATATAGAGACTTCACCGTATTAGATATAGAGCTGTATAAATATATAAAATATATAATTATAGGTACTACATCCGAAGGTTTTTTTTTTACCTGACCATCACCGACGTTCGTAAACCGGACAATGTAACTATCCTCCGAATTCTTGAAACTCGCCGGAGGGGAAATTGTTGCGGGAGAAGATCCTATTTGCCCCATCGGCTCCTTCAATTTCGAGATTGTTCCTTCATTCCCCAACGATATTGGTGTCACCTTATTCTCCCCATTTATGACAGTTAAAACGGTGTAAAGACAAAAAATGACAACCTTCAGAAACAACATGTTCCCTCCAATTTTGTATATATATTTGCACGCAACGAATGTCTTTTTCACTTGGAATCCTTCAACATTCTCCCTGTCGCTCTTTGTCGAATTTCTTCTGGATTTCCCCGTGAAATCTTTCCTGAAGATTAATTTCAGATTTTCCGGGCTCACCAGTCGCTAATTCGCAAAGCACTATACTTTATTAGAGGAAGGAGGAACTCTGAGGTTGTTGTTTCTCTTTCGTTTTATACAGAATGTAAATGCAAGATTTATTCCGTGTAATTTTGCAGGTGATGCAGCTGGACCTAAACATGTATACAATACACATTTCATACATGGATATACATATAACAATAGTATTTCTCAGGAATCACCAAGACTCATTCTGTCCTTAAAGCTTGTGTTAGTCATGCCTTTCAAATTTGGAGGTAATATACGTATATACAGAACAACATTTCATACACACTAACATGCATTGAGAAGTGTGTATACACAATATGTACGTCTCCAAGCACAAGTATAGATTGCAATTGCATTAATAATATTGAATCATAATTATATATACATCTGCTTCTCATAGCACACTTCCATACTTATATAACACATTTAATGTGCAGGTACGTGCACATTTGTCTCAAAAAATTTGCACATGCTTGGAGCAAGAAATGTTTTTCCAAGGACAGTTTCAGCTTCAGGGTTGAAGCTAATAGTATGCTCTGTCTACAGTATTTACAGCATGAGCATCATTCATATCCAAAAAAAAGGGTTGAACTTGATCTGCTGACATTTGTGTTATACATTATGTGAATCAGTCCGTATAATTACACATTTATACATTATACGTACATGTACCTATATACAAAGCCCAAATCACTTTCCTTACACAGTTCCAGCATGAAAAGAGAATCCTCTATAGTAATTATAATTTATATTTAATCCTTTTCCAGCATAATTAAAGTGTAATTAAAAGTTGTTATTTATGGAAAAGTCATATCAAGATTTCCCCACGCTTGCCAAAAAATTGGCAATCGATCAAATAATAGTGAGTGATAATTGTTGGAACTCCATTTTTTGACTGTGCGTGGCAATAAACAACTGTTTAGAGAATTTGGTTACATTTAAAAACAAAATCTGATGCACTTTTTTATTTCCTTTTACACAAAAACAACACGTAATAAAAAATACAATGTATAACTTCAGATGAACAATTTTAACTCAAAATCTGATGAGACTTTAAACGGGCTTATTGCTCCGACTTTTGTGAGCTCGAGATCCCAATAGGCATTTGTAATATTAAAAATGCTCATAATTACAGACTGAAAATTGTTATTGAGCCAACCAAATCCGCAGCTATACATTCTAAATAGGTACACACTGGAAAGTGACAGGTACGTGCATTGACCCTGCTTTAAATGGATGTGTGCGTGTATATTTATTTCGTCTCCGGCTTGACAAGGTTGAGCTCAGCCTCCAAATCCAGGATGTAAGTGAGTTTGTCCTCGTCCATGATTTTTAGAAGTCGTTCCGTCCATTTTACAACGTCGGAGTCAAAGATTTCAATCTTGAGGCCGTTGGCTGCCAGAATGGGCCTAACTGCAGATACGAGCACTGCGAATACTTTGTTCACTGTTGAACAAAATTCATTTTCATTAATTTAAATTCATATACAGTGGAGTCTCTCTATAACAGCATCCAAGGGAACCCAAATTTTTGCTGTTATAAAAGGAATGATGTTATGGAGAACACAATTAGTATGTATTCTATATACAGTGGACTCTCGCTATAACAACCCTGAAGGGAAGGGCAAAAGTGGTTGTTATATGGAAAAGTTGTTATATGGAACATTTAATATGTACACTGCATATACGAAGGGCGAAACAATAAAGTTGTTATAGAGAAAAAGTTGTTACAAGTTGTTATAGAGAGAGTCCACTGTACAAGGTGCTGCGAAATTCATGACGTCATGGAGAACATGCTGTTATTCAAGCACCCCTGTAACACTAACGTTTTCTCTATAAAAGCACTTGAACTTTTCAATAATACAAATGTATTCCTTTTTCAACGAAAATGCAACATGTTCAGTAAAACTGCGTAAATATTGATATACTTTATAAAATTATCAATCCAATACCTGTAATTAGTCTTGAATTAATATTATTATTATTTTACCCAATTGTCAATAACAGCATCTCGCTATAGTGGAGTCTCTCTACAACAACATTGGACGGTAGAGGAAAAATATTGTTACAGGGAAATGTTGTTATATGGAGCATTTAATACGTACGTTACATGCACCAAGAGCGGAAAACATAATGTTGTTCTAGAGAAATGTCCTGATAAAAAGACTTGTTTTATAGTGACTCCACTGTATATAGCTTCACAATTTCATATGAAGATACGGTGATATTATAGAGAGTCGACGTATTCGTTCTAGCATAGAATTTCATTACTAATTCATAGTTAAATACAAACTCCGTCTAAATCCGTGAAACATTTACCAAAGAATATCCAATTTCCTGCCCATTTCAAGCGTTGGTAGAAACTAATTGTGGAAGGTGAATTATGGAAAGGAATAATTGCAAACTTACTATTAAAAAAGATAACATCTCCCAAGAAGACGGGGAAGTTCCTGAAGAGAGACATGAGGACCTCCGCGGTTACCTTAAAAACTGAAGAAACCAAGTATTTTTGGTTAAAATTACAACAATGTTACACCGTTAAAAATTTGACAGATTTCATTTATTTTTTAAGATGAAATTAATGGAATAAAATATTGCGTGAACTTATAAAATTAAATAGAAGAAAAGGAACTATGGACGAGAAGACAAAGTTTGGCTCACCGTCCAAGCATGCGAGTTGCCTGGCTTCAAAACCTATCACATTGCACACCACATCCACTCCACGGGTGCTGGCACTCGTAATTTGCTTTGAGTCCTTATTAATCGCCTTATTCATCTCAATCATCGCCAGCTCCATCTTGGCCCACAATTGGTTGAAATGTTGAACGAGGGCGTTCTTCCCATGTTTCTCAATGGCTTCACGCATGTCGTAGTGACCCACATTCATTACAACCACTGCGTGTCATCAAATAAAATTAATAGCATTTGCAGGTATACACAATAATGACTTGCATTGCGGAGATAATTAAGCATGTTGTATCCGAACAACGTGAGAAACCATTAACTTATGATCACTTTTCAAAACAAAAACAAAAATTAGTAATTTCTCATTTTCCCCGAAACCGAGAATATTTGGAGGTGATTATAGGTGATGTGAATTTTTGTCCTTTTTGAAAATGGAATTTTACAGGAAACTCAGCAAAAAATTTGTTTTATTTAGCTAAATCCATTCACGAGAGTATAGGCAAATAACGGGAAATCAGTGCTCAAATTCAATAAAGATAAAAATGTTGCCACACCTTTGCCCCCGTCCTTTCCATCCACAAAGTACGACGGTAATCGCTGCTGAAATTCCGGGGGAACTCCCGAAGACAGATTTCCGTCAATGCCATTGTCCTTCCGCCATTCTAAAGACTAGTAGTTCCAACAACATTTATTTCTTTAATGGAAAGCAAACATGAATCAAACGCAGTCGACGCTTCTATAATTTCTATAGTTCTAATCTATAGTTTCTTTTAAATTCGTAAAAATCCTATACACAACAAAATTTGTTATAGAAAATATAGAAATGTCTTTGTTAACAACTGAAAAAAGTACTTTTGATTTTTTTTTGGCTACCGTTAGTGAAAGTAAAACCTTTATAGCGATGTCCATTATAGAGAGAATCCACTATAATTTTATTTACGCTTTCAGAAAATTTCCAAAGTTACCTTCCGAAGATGTGCCTCGGCCTTCTCCACTTTCAAATTTTTGGCTGCAAGAAGATATGCACATATTTAAGCATAAAACAATTTCCCGAATATTTGTCAAAAAATTAAATTGTCTTAATTTCGTTTTTCGTTTCTATGACCGATGTAAAAGCAAAGGATTTTAAAGCACATTTTTGACCCCACTCTGTGCATATTTAAATACACAGTTACAATTTTGTATTTTATTTACAAAGGAAAGAATTATTACGGAAATTATCATGCATATACCTTTGAGCCATTGAAGTAAATAAAAATCATCGTCGAATTTCGGATTCGCGGAAATCACGTCCTGGATTTTCCCCCTCAACTTCAAACATATATCAAACAAATTTGTACGAAACGAAACGAGAATTTATACGGGAAAAAATAGATTTTGGTTAACAAAATAGCAAAAAATATTCGAATAGTTATTTCTTATTTAACTATAGCGAGTCATATGTATACACATACTATTTGCACTTAATCGAATTACCTGCTGGATGGCAATTTCTTCCTTTGTTTGCTCCATGGCAACCCTCAGAAAATATATATTTTATAATCTGGTAATTATTACAACCAAACAAGGGCGACCATCATTATCTCAGCACAGATTAGCACATACTGGAATAGTCACAATTGAATTATTTTTATTAGTGGTTTCATTTTATCTGTCATCCACATTCAATGTGTGGCATGAAATAGCTTCCCCCCAAAATTCCATTGTCAAGCCACTCTAGTCCCAACCTATTGCATAACATTTAATGGGAATGAAGGTTACTTTTTTGTCACATACACAAATGGGCACGCACGTGATGATCACACACTACATTACAAACTGATCTTCCAGCCAACTGCTTCGATGGAATCTAATCATTTATATACGCGTGTTTATACATGCATATAGGCGTGTATGTATGTATGTACCTAGATAATTCACAACTTAACAAGGAACATACAGCAAAAGCTGATAGATTTCATGCTATATAGCACGCGTTTGTTTCGAGCGGCAGTCCCAAATTGAAAATGGTACGCCATGCTAAATCCCATAAGTTTCGGTGTAGTCAGGGCGCGCTTTGGTACGCTTTTTAAATATTAAATTTCAAACATTTTTCTCTCCCGTTGTGGGTCTAACTACAGTGGACTCTCGCTATAACAACCCTGAAGGGAAGGGAAAAATTGGTTATTATACGGAAAAGTTGTTATATGGAACATTTAATATGTACATTACATATACGAAGGACTGAAAAATAAAGTTGTTATAGAGAAAAGTTGTTATAAGGAGAGTTGTCATAGAGAGAGTCCACTGTAGCCCAAATCTTTTCCATACTTAGTAGTTGCTCAAAGTGGTGAACATATAAAAAAATCGATTTCGAACGCTTTTAACATGTGGCGTACGCTACTTGTAAGTACCCACTTTCGAACGTCGACAAAGCAATTAATTATGCAAGAAAAATGCATGCATTGCCTATCGCAATTTACTGCCATTCTTTTTACGTACTAAAACAAGTTTTAATTAAAATTCTTGCAACTATAATGCTAAATTTATGTGCAAATATTGTAATACATAAGTCAGTTTACATATACGTCAATTATTTAAAATTATTAATAACAGCTAATTAATTAGTTAAAAAATGTAGCCGTACTCCTCATTGTGGAATACAAAAGATATATAAAGTATTATGCAGCATTTAAGTGTGGACATTTTTTAATCTATTCCAGAAGAAGATTGCCAGACCACAATGCCCGGGTATCCAGCTGATTTTTGCATCATGTGAACTGCGCAGATAGTTCATGGTGTTGTGGCACTCAAGATTGAATTAACATTCAATTATGATTGCATTAACATATTACCAATAATGAATCATAATTTATTATATATATCCCTGATAACACACCGGAATAATTATATAACATGTAACGATATAACTCATTTAATGTGCAGGTGCATAGGTATACATATATTTGACTAAAAAAATCTGCACTTGCTTGGAGCCAGAAATCTTCCTCCAAGGACAGTTTCTTCTTCAGGGTTGAATTTAATATTTTCTCTCTCCTGTATTTACAGCATAGGCAACATTCACAATCAAACAGAACTTGATCTACATGCAGACATTTGTGTGAAACATTACGTGCATAAGCACGTAATTATTTAATTAAAAAATTGCAATTATTGAAAAGTTATATCAAGATTTTACCGTGCTTGCCAAAAAATTGGCAATCGATCCAATTATATAATGAGTAATAATTGTTGGAAGGTCCAACAAAATTCTTTGTTTCATAGTGTGGCAATAAACAAGTGTTTAGACAAAGATGTGACAATTAAAAAAATCTAAGCACGTTTTTATTTTATTTTGCAGAAAAACAACCCGGAATGAAATATAATATGTCCGATCTGCAATTGTAACTCACAATCAGATAAAGCTTGAAAAACGCTTGCTCCAACTTGTGTGAGCTCGGGATTACAATTTATGCATTTGTAATTTGTAATATTAGAAATTGTCACATTAAAGACTGAAAATTGCTTTTGAGTCATTTATAACTGCAGCAATACAATCTAAATATTCGAAACTGTCAACTTTACGTGGAATGATACTTTAAATGGATGTATACGTACATATATATTTATTTTTTCTCCGGTTTGACCTTAGCCTCCAAATCCAGGATGTAAGTGAGCTTGTCCTCGTCCATGACTTGGAGAAGTCTTTCGGTCCATTTCGCAACGTCGGAATCACAGATTTCAATCTTGAGGCCATTGGCTGACAGAATGGGCTTGACTACAGACAAGAGCGCTGCAAATACTTTGTTCACTGTTGAACAAATATTCATTTTCATGCATTTGAATCAATATATAACTTTTTACACTGTAACCAGTATTAACTAACAGCTAACATGCTATTCATGTGCATATGTACATACATACATATATGTACACATGTATCAGTGTATCAGCGTCGGCGTGCTTTTTTGTGCTTAACAAGATCTCATATAATTAAATGTGTAGCAAAATTAATTTATAATTCTGCAGCAAAATTAAATTTGTAGCAAAATTAATTGATGATTCTGCAGCAAAATTAATTTATAATTCTGCAGCAAAATTAATTTATAATTCTGCAGCAAAATTAATTTATAATTCTGCAGCGAAATTATTTAATTTGCCGAAAAACCGTCGCGTAAATTAATCAATTCTTGTGGGATGGAAATGGCGCTTTATTATCCTATAACCACAATGAAATTTTGCACATATGAAATTATTGTTTTGTGGCAATTATATACTGGCCATAGTATGTATGTATATGTATGTACTGCGGAGTGGAACTATTTTTATTTGATATCCCCTGTACACTTTAAGATTTGACGAGGTAAATTCTGGATATTGATCATTAAAAACTTACTATTAATAACGATGCAATCTCCCAATAAGACGGGGAAGTGACTGAATAGAGAGCTGAGGACGTCCGTGGATACCTTAAAAACTAAAGCAACAAAGTATTTTTGGTTCAAATTATTTCTACAATGTTAATTTGGTAACGATTTAACTAATTTTATTTGTTTTTTACATGATATTAATAAAATAAAATATTGTGGTAACTATATATAAATGAAAATGCAAGCAAAATAAGCATGACTTATAAGACAATTCGGCTCACTGTCCAAACATTTGAGTTGTCTGGCTTCAAAATCCAGGACGTTGCAAGCCATATCCACTCCACGGGTGCTGGCACTCGTAATTTGCTTTGAGTCCTTATTATTCGCCTTATTCATCTCAATCATCGCCAGCTCCATCTTGGCCCACAATTGGTTGAAATATTGAATGGCAGCTTTCTTCCCGTGCTTCTCAATGGATCCACGCATGTCGTAGTGACCCACATTCATTATTACCACTGTGTGTCATAACAAAAATTAGTAATTTCTCGGTTTTATTCCCGAAACCGAAAATATTTGGAGATGACGGGGTGTTTGCCATTTTTTAACACGGAATTCCACCGTTAACTTAGCAGAAAATTTGCTATATTAAGCCCCATTCATTCACGACCGCTGAGGCAAATAAAGGGAAATAAATGATCAAATTCAGTACATATAAAAATGCTTACAAACCTTTACGCCCGTCCTTTCCATCCACAAAATGCGTCGGTAATTCTTGCTCCAACTCCGGAGGAACTCCAGAACTCAGATTTCCGTCAATGCCATGGTCCTTCCGCCATTGTAAAGACTGTAGTTCCAAAAAAAAATTTCTTTATTTGAAAACAAACACATAACAAATACAGTCGATGATTCTATATATCATTGTTTCTTATAAATTGATAAAATTTCTCCTAAGCAACAAAATTCGTTATATAGAATATCAAAATTTCCTTGTTAACAACTGGAGAAAGTGCTTATGACTGTTTTGAGACACAGTTGATGGAAAGAAGACAATAATAATGAGATCCAGTGGAGAGAGAATTCACTGTAATTTATTTTTATTTTATTTTTAAATTTATTTAAAATCCCCAAAGTTACCTTCCGAAGATGCGCCTCGGTCTTTTCCACTTTCAGATTTTTTGCTACAAGAATTCAAATTTAAGTAAAATAATTTCCCAAATATGTGTCACATTAATTAAATTGCAAGTTGTCCTCATTTATTTTCTTAGTCAGATGTAAAAATAAAGGATGTTAATGCAACTTTTGAGGCCACTCCGTACGAATATAAATACACAGTTACAATTGTATTTCCCTTACAAAGGAAATAATTATTATGAAAATCAAATTTGAATGCATACCTTTGAGCCATTGAAGTAAATAAAAACTATCATCGAATTGCGGATTCGCGGAAATCACGTCCTGGATTTTTTCCCGCAACTGCCAACATATTTAACAAATTTATAAGATAAAAAACAAAAATTTATGAAAAAAAAAAAATTATATTCGATTAGTGAAATAGCAAAACATATTCACAGTTATTTTTTATTTAACTATATAGCAAGTAATACATATTATTATTGGGAGTACACACACATTATTTGCAATTAACCCAATTACCTGCTGGATGGCAATTTCTTCCTTTGTTTGTTCCATGATAATCCTCGGAAAATATATTATTTAAAAATCTGCTAATCTATACTACAGCCAAACAAGGGCGACCAGCGTTATCCCAGAACAGACTTGCAAATAATGGAGCAGTCACAATTGAATTCTTTTTAGTTGTATCATTTTATCTATCATCCACATTCAATGTGTGGCATAAAATCTCCCCCAAAAAATTGTCCAGCAAAACTCCAGTCGTCCCACATTTCGATTGGGATTGGATGCACGCTAGTAAAATAAGGAACCAGTTTTACCCCCAAAAAAAATTCCCCAACAATACTGCTGTAGCACGTGGACAAAAAAGTATAATCAAGCAGGATTCTAGATAAAACGATATTCCTTTTTTTTGGACTCTTTTTACGTACATTTTGCATAACATTTAATGGGTATGAAGGTGAATTTTTTTTGTTACAGTCACAAATGAACACGAACGGGAAAATATAGCTACATATTACATTAAAAACTGGCCTTCTTGCCAACTGCTTCGGTGGAATCTAATTATTTATATACACAAGTTTACCTTATATAAAGTATACTGCATATGATGTCTGTATGTATAAACGTTTGGACTCTTCACAATTTAACAAGGAACCGACAAAAAAAGCTGACAGAAGGTATGCTAGCACGCTTTTGTTACAAGTGGCTTCCTCCCCTCTTGAAATGTATACATATTGAATATAGGATTGCAAAATTTTTGTGGCAAAAATTTTTTTTGCGTTTTTGCGGACAATAATTAACGATCGTGTCAGTGTATAGGCAATATTTGCTTGATGTACACTGTAGGTGCATATATAATATATATATACAGTGGAGTCTCTCCATAACACTGAAGGGAAGTGAAAAAAATATTGTTACAGGGAAATGTTATATAGAACAAAAAAAATGTACTTTACATGTACGAAGGGCGGATAAAATAATTTTTTTATATAATAGAAATGTTGTTATAAAGAGACTTGTTATAGAGAGGCTTCACTGTATGTACATATGTATGTATGCCTATATGTAGATAATTACCAACTACAACACGGATCATCAGATCTCTCATTTTTTCACATTTCAGTTCTGATTGTGAGATTTTCTCCAAAGAGAAAATCTGCCTGAAAAATTTTGCCTGAGCACACATTCGCAAAATATGGATTTAGATGTTGAAAAAACGGATTTGGAAAAGCAAACAAAGTTTACAGTACGTTTGTGTCCGTTGCACACTGTATGGTGAGGGGATCGGACGAAATAAATGTGTGTCAATGAACAAAGTTTACACATTCCGCATAATATCTTCAAAATATCCTTTTATTTTCACTCCTCAAACTTTCATTTTAAAACACGTAAGGTATAAGACGGTGAGGTACTTTTTTACAGTATTCCGTCCATCCCCTCCCATATTTCTCGTGACATTTGTTCTCATCGCGAAAGATGCGATGGACGAGGAGGATGAAGAGGAAGAAAAAGTACAGATATGGGAACACTCCGAAGTCCGCCAGGGCTGGTGCACTCCAAGTGAAGGCCGCGAGGAGCTCGAAGGTGTAATTAATCTTCCTGGCCAAGCCCCACCAACCAGAGAGGAGGAGATCCGTGCTTTTCTTCTCTCCTTTCCCATTCATGTAGCTCACTCGAAGGCTCTTGGGCTTTTGTCCCCAAATCTGGAAAAATACAAAGAAATGTGTACATTTTCTTACGACTGTCCAAGCCACTTTAAACAGCTGCATCGGTATTCCAATTCAAATCGGAATTATAGTCATGCTTTTCAGTATTTAAATCCAAATTTAAGTATCCTTTTTGCCAGACATGTATTTTAATTCAAATTTATAATTACAAATAAATTGGAAATTCAAATCCATTTTCAAAACTGGATTCCAATATTCTATTGGTATTGAAAGATGCCTTCATTATGATGCTAATTCCGGCCTGCGATCAAGTTTATTTTTTATTTTTTGAAAAATCAAGGTATTGTAACGGTTTTTAATTGGCAGTAATATGTATATACATAATATACTTATTTTTTCTGTAAATACTTCGATTATTGCAAAATCAGGGTTTGTGCTGTCAATTTATATATATATATATATATTTTTTAATTTTGGGTTATTTGAGGCTACATATTATGCCAGATTTTATTTTAAAAAAATTAAAAAAGCATTCGAAAAGTATTTGAATACATATTCATTTGTCTATAGGTATATATTTGAATAAAATTGTACCGGAATTAGAATTTATATTTTATATATCCGAAATTTTAATCTGTATTCATAATTGGGGAAAACGCGTATTTTAATTCATATTTTTTCGGATGTCATTCCACGTTTAACCTATTACATACGCTATAATACATGTTTACATGTACGTATGTACAGTGGTGTCTCTATATAACAACTGTGAAGGGAAGGGCGAAAAATATTGTTACAGGGAAATGTTATATGGAACATTAAGCTTTCATCTTATATGTACATACAGTGGAGTCTCTATATAACAACTTTGAAGGGAATGGCGAAAAATATTGTTACAGAGAAAAGTTGTTATATAGAACATTAAATATGCACCTTACATGTACGAGGGGCTGGAAAAATAATGTTGTTACAGTGAAATGTTGTTATAAACAGACTTGTTATATAGAGACTCTACTGTATCCACATCCACTCCTATAAAGAGTACCATATCCGTTGAAGTTCAGTTCGTGAGTGCATTGTACTCTCGCTATAACAACCCTGAAGGGAAGGGCGAAAATGGTTGTAATATGGAAAAGTTGTTATATAGAACATTTAATAGTATGTACACTACATATACGAAGGGATGAAAAATGAAGTTGTTATAGAGAAAAAGTTGTTCTAAGGAGAGTTGTTATAGATAGAATCCACTGTATGTATTAATTTCTGTACCAAGTGCAATTTCAATCCCAAAATCTTTATCCATACAGTGGAGTCTCTATATAACAAGTCTCATTATAACAAAAACATTATTTTTTCCGCCCTGCGTACATACAAACTACATATTTTATGTTCTATATAACAACTTTTCTCTGTAACAATATTTTTCGCCTTTCCCTTCAGAGTTGTTATATAGAGGCTCCACTGTACAATATATACAGTCGACTCTCTCTATAACATTCCCCTGTGCATATAACAGTACTCCCGTTATAACAGCAGCAAAAAATGCCCCCTCAAAATCTTTCTCCATTTGTTAACATGGAAATGTCTGTTCTCTATAACAGTTTTTCGCTATAACAAGCGAAATTTGATGCTTTATAGGGTGCTGTTATAGCGAGAGTCGGCTGTACCTGCAATATTACATTACAGCATTCAGTAAGGGATGCTCAGCTCATGCAAATTGCAGCATAGAATTGTAGAGATTTACCTTGAGATTTCCCGTTTTATCCGTCCGGAAGAGCTCCTTCTGCCGGTCCACGGAGTAGTTTAAATAGATCATGGCAATTCCCAAGACCATGATGAGCCCCGTGACCAAGGAGCCAATGGTGGGCTGGTGAAATACGAAGAAATATGAGGAGAAAGTGTAGAAACTGGGAATCCAAACCAGACATCCCCAACAGATGTAATAACCAGCACGGTCCAGGGTAATATCCAACGTATTGAAGTAGCCCGTCTCCCACCGGAAAAATTTGTAGATGTAGATTGTCTGCAGGCCCACGTTGACGAGGTGACCCCCATTAAAACCATGGAGCTTCCAAGCCGCCACGAAATAGACGAGAATGAGTAGTTGCCACATCATCATGCCCATCCTACAATTCGTTAATTGCTTCACGTCCACCCCCAAGATCCGAGGATGGAGCTCCATGCCACGGTAAAATTCGTGGAAAATCGGGAATTCCTATGGGAATAAACCAACGCAAGAATTTTTTAGAAGGACTTTTGCCAGTTTTATATTTAATAGCCCGCACATTTAGTCGAAAAACAGCCCTGATAAGCATTTGTAATATAGGTCATATAGTAATGCATTTGCAAATGTGAAATGGGGCATTGCGAGAATCCCCGATTGAGAAAATGAGGCAATTTATTTGTCGAAATAAAAAATACGTGTTTTGTGGTTGCTGTAAATATGTATACAGCTTTTTTACCGATTTTCTTAAGTAAGGATCCGCCGAGTTTGTTTCTAGCTTCGCCCTCACCAGTAAGTACAGACAGAGGGAGAGTGCCACTATGTTCAAGCCCCCCAAAATAGAGCCCATGTTCTCATAAATGGACACACACATTTCAGGGTGGAAGTAGGCAATAAGTCCAAACATGACCGTGGATCCAAGGTAGTATAGTTCTCCATTAGCCTAAAAAAGACATGCACAAATAAGTAATTGCATTTATCATTTGAATGCAGCTTTTTATGGGTTAAAATTTATTTTGCGGAGCATCAATGTCCGTACTACGTTCAATTTCTAATTCAAAAATGTTGAGCTACAAGTATGAATGTGTAAATTTGAGTCATTTAAAAATACTCGGTTATTAATTATTTAGTTATTTAAATTTCCTAAGTTAGGAATTCTGATTCTGATAAGAAAGAATCAAAATCAAATTCAAAATCATTCAAAATTATATTCAAAATTATTCAAAATTATTCAAAATCGAATTCCAATTCATTCCAAATGAAATTCAAAAGCATTTTCAAAAGCATTCAAAATCAAATTCAAAATTATTCAAAATCAAAGTTCCAAATCATTCAAAATCAAAGTTCCAAATCATGCAAAATGAAATTGACAAACATTCAAATTCAAAATCATTCAAAATCAAATGCAAAATCCAATTCAAACTAAAATTCCAAATCATTTAAAATCAAATGCAAAATCCAATTCAAACTAAAATTCAAAATGAAATTCAAAATCATATGAATTTCGATCATACAAATTTGTTTGGTGCTGGAAGTAAACATTTCTGTCAAAATACGTTTGAAGTAATAAATTGGAACTTTTTTGTCAATTGTGTTTTAAACAAATGTAAACTCTTTTGGTTATAAGCATACAGTGTCCTTTTTAAGTTGATCGTGAAATAAACGGCATTACTCATCAAAATTAAATTTGCATTTCTACTTGTGTTTAATTGTGAGTTCAATTTCTTTCCGCCGGACGGTTTCATTTCACGAATAAATACATAACATCTGTAGCTGTGCCATAAATTCGGAAATAATTAAACTGGATTTTCGCACGTTATTTCAACTTGGTTTTTGCACCATTCCAATTTTGTCCATTCCAAAACTTAAAAATCCAGTTTCAAGTACGAGTTCAAGTTCGAATTGAAAATAAATTAGCCAACGCGGAACTCAATATGTACATACGTGTATTAAATTTTTTATCCTTATTTTATACGCTCATCTCCAAGAGGAAAAGTGAGCCTCGGCAACAGCGTCGGAGGGCATTTTTTCATCGTAGGTAAGTGTAATGTGTTGTGTAATAAATGCAAGGGTTAAAGCTGAAACCAAACAGCTCCGGACAAGGTTCACATGTCCCAGCGTATCAGTGAATTCTTTGCATGCGTGTTGAGGAAGTAAATGCTCCGTAGATTCTTACACGTGCCATAGAAATCTATATATTTCAAAAAATGCAACACTGGATCGGGTTGCATTAATGCAAAGATTATATGTGCATATTGGTAAATATAAGTTCCTCATTATATAACTGTGCTTGCGTGAAAACAGCTTTCATTAAAAAAAAACTTTTTCTGGCTCTTTCGCTCGTCGCATTTGCACTGCCATAATATCAACACAGAAAAAAATACAGAAAGTTTCTTGTGACTGTATGCAAGGATATGAGATCATGTCTATATATCACATATTATAGAATGCTACAGTGAATAGCATGCAAGAGGGAATGGCTTTCCCATGCACGCAAGTATACACACCCAAAAAATTTTAGTATCTGATTTTAATGAGAAATAATTATGACATAAATAGCTGTATAGCCAACGTGGTTAATTGACAGTTAAAAAATCATCCACAAATTATTTAATAATATTTTTAGTATACAGGATAATATGGAGAAAGTCCATACCTGATAAATAGGAGTATATCCAAAGGAGGTGGTGGGACCCCTGAATTTTTTCGACGGAATCCATAGCCAAATTAAAGTCCAAGCAAAAAAGCTTCCAATAACTTTCCAAGCAAAAACATTTCCTAAGAGGAAATCTGTATTAAAAGGTCTTTCGGGGTTCCCAACTTGAGCCAAATATTGGGCTGCGGAGGTGAAGAGCACCAAAAAGAGGGGAGGAATGACTTGATACGAGATAAATTGACCGAGAGACATGGCTGAGGAATAAAAAGTGACCATTCACCACTTGTGCAAAGTCTGACTGCTGTCAACGGTATTTTTCTTCCTTTTTCATGCCCAATGAAAGTGAATGAACAAATTACGGAAGATAAATTGGATGGGATTTATTAATGTGGGCAAGTGCCGGGGAGATTGTGAGTATATAATAGCTCAGTCTCTTGAGCGTGGAAGGGATATACGGGCTTATCGCTGGAGCAAGCACAATATTAATCGAAGCTCCTCATGTGCTCCTTCTTCCCAATTCTGAGCTCTATTGTGTAGATTTATCACGAGTGGGAAAAAGAGGTGGTCAACTCTCTGATAAGGAATCCGTGATAACCTTCCTTTCCCGTACAATTTCAACCACAATTCAATGATACTATCAGGTCAGGTGAAAAACAGGTGCAAAGGTGGGATTATCTTCCTAGATATCATCTATACACCTGTTACTATTCCATTTTTTTGCAACAGAAAAGCACAGATTAAGTCCCACTGAGAGGTGTTATTGTACTAAAAAATGGAGCAGTTAGTTCTGCTCTCTATTGCTGTTTATTTATGAGTATAAAAGACACCCAATTAATTAATTACAATTATTTAATTTATAATTAACTATAGTGAATTAATCAAAAAAAATAATCATGGTTTAATTTTTCAAGCGCTCTCTTTAAAAAACAAAGGACACAACTACATTTATGTACATATGTGGATCCCAACCATGTATAATTCGGTGGCGGAGTAATTTAGATACAAGTCAAATCGTACAGAGGCAATAAATAAAATAATAATCAGTTAATTTAATAATAAAAAAATCCGAAATAAAAATAAAGTATACCGACATAAATACAACGACGGTGCAACATCCATCACGTGTAACTTAATATGCTTGCACATGCTGACGTTAATAGCATTCAAAAGCTAATATTAAAAATTAGCCCAACATTTTTTTGAACGACCTCATGGGTATAATACATACAATATTTGACAGCCACAAATGACAAAGTGTGAAGAACTGGATTGGCGACAAATGACTGGCACCTTCAAATTTGCTGACTGTGCATGCACAAGCCTCTCTATTATCTACATATAGAATCCAATTACATAAACCTACTATGTATATATATAGCTAATTTTTTTCTTGTGTAATATTCAAACTGGATTCATGTGAAATTTATAGATGCTCTAATTTTGGTGCCAGCAAATTTCTCTATTATTTGCAGGAAAATAAGCCAATATTATGTGACGTTATGTGAAATAATGCTAATCTTATGTGAGACTCAACCATAGTAACATTGGTCGGTAATGACAGTTTTGAGCTGTTAGATCAAAAATACCGCAAATACCACGGTATGACATCGGAATCGGTATTAGAATTCAAATCGGAATTATATTAATATTTTGTAGTATTTTAATCGGAATTAGTACCCGTAGTTTTGTCAGAAAAATATTTTTATTGGAATTTATAATTACAAATACGTTCGAAATTTAAATTCGTATTCAAAAGTTGACATTTGGATTCCGATAATTTATTAGTATTCGCAAATGTTTTCATTATGTTGCTAATTCCGGCCTTCGGACAAGTTTTTTTTTGCAATTTCAAAGTATATCAACAATGATTTTTTCAATTGGCAGTAATTCAACTATTTCGTCCGTAAAACCATCGATGTTTGCAAAATCAGAGCTGCGGAGTCAATTTATAATTTTGTGTATTGATTTTGCCTTTATTTTGAGCTAAATTATATGTTAAATATCCTAAATTTAAATTTGTATTCATAATTAGGAAAAACACGTATTTTAATTCGAATTTTATTTCATACTTTCTCGGATGCCATTCCTTGGCAAATACATCAAGGGAAATTTGTGCTCGCGCAAATTTTTGGTTCGAAAAATTTAGCCATAGAAACAACCGCCAAAACTCTTGGCTTTTTGAATTGTTATTGTTTGGCTCTCTAAAATTAATCCAGCATAGATAAAAGGGCTTGAGCTTCACACGTTTTAAATACATTTATAAATACCGCATTGCAACCAACGAAGCTGTATGTTTAGACTTTAGACTTATTCGATAGACATCTCTGTGTCTTCAGTATATCGTCGTTTAAGTGTCAACATTGACTATTGACATAAAATAATTCTATATGACTTGGTCAGTTTTGATACTTCAACGACGTTCATGCATGTTTTTAGACATCAAAAATTACCGCCCCATAATCATCCCGTACAATTGTCCAAGATAAGAATTGGTAATTATGAGAAGCAGGTGTACTTGAGATTTGGGACAATATCATAGCAATTTACTTGCGTATAAAGTTCATATTGACGCCGTTAAAAGTGGGAATTACACCAAAAGTTAATTAATTCCTCTCCTCCACGTGATAATTGCATGTAAATGGAAAAATGTTTTAAATACAGCTCTCCAGCATGAATTGCATGCTACATCTCCCGCGATCTCTCTCCAGTGCACATCCACTCCACTGTAAAAGCAATTGTTCAAAAGAGAATGGAAATCCTGTCGAAACTTTCTCTTCTCGCCACGAACAACTACGAGGACGACGGCGACGGGGACGAAAACATTTTGGAAGCCAGAGTTCCAGAGCCGGAGTTGAAGCATTTTTCCAAGTCGGTCAAAATGGCTCAGAGTTCCCAGTTAGAACTAGAACGACAGAATTATTTTCCTCATAGTTTTGACAATAAAAGTCGGGAAAGTATTCACAACGCCGTTAGCTCAAGTTTTCCACCCAAATTTGGGAGTACGCTGGAAAGGAAGACGATTTGGGAGATTGTTCATTCCATGGAATATCGACGATCTTGCTGTACAGTGGCCATAAGTGAGTTCTACTTTCTGATTACATCCAATTTTGTATTGTATTATTTTGATTTTGTATTGTATTATTTTGATTTTGTATTGTATTATTTTGATTTTGTATTGTATTATTTTGATTTTGTATTGTAT
>JAQGBT010001876.1:0-28016 GCA_034698585.1 Disparrhopalites patrizii | reverse complement strand
ACTTTTAATAGCTGACTAGATTTAAAACCCAGCCGTTTTAGTCGATAAAGTACAAATAACTTTTTACAGCACTGTTTCGAGAGATAGTTTGTATTAGATTCCCATTTACAGTTTGCATTGATAATTGATCCTAAAAGTTGACATTGAGTGAAAGTTTTTAGTTGAAATGTAGGAATCATCATCCTCAGCTGTGCTCCCACTTTCGATGTGTGTTCGTGTTTCGATTCCATTTGTGTTCCTTTTTATTTCTACTTTTATTTTTTGAAATGCCACTCCTTTCGTTATTTGCTATGTTTTTAGTTTCAGCAAACTTTTTGTTCTAAGCATAAATGCTACAAACGTGAAGATATTTGTCATTTGTCATCACAGAGATATAGATAGACAATTGGTCTGCAACCTTATTTTTAGAGTTATTTAGAGATTTTCGTTCATGTTGGACTTAATAGTGCATGTCATAATGTAAAGAGTAATAAGTGTTTTACTCGTGGTAAAGAAATAGTGAGTCATAAATTTTTTTTAAATTAAATGATTTGGGTGGCGTCATTTTTTCAGGGAAAGCTTCGTTGTGTTGGGGGAGTAGAAAAAATTGGTTTCCAAAATTCTGAAAAACTACCCGGTACTTTTAGCAGCCTCTTTTTATGGTTGGAAAGTCCGACATTGCCCCAATTTTCTTTGGTTCTTTTACAGTTCTTTTAATTTCGAAACCAGCCCATTCTATGAGAGCTAAGTGACCGAAGTTCGACTAGTTTTTAGTGAAATGCCCAGGGAACCCAAGCTCCCTGTGATCTTGTGATTTCTAGTAGCTGTTGGACTTTTTTGGTTACTCAAAATGGGTGGAATTTTTTCGACAGGCGATTTTGCACGTGCGATAGACTCAGCGTAACTTCTTGAAAATAAGTAACACACTGAAGTAAATGCAAATACAAATTACTTAAATCGTTTAGCAGCAAAGTACAAATCACTTGCTAAATAGTAACGTATTGCAAATTACAAAATACATACATTTAAACATTCATCACCTTGAAATTACTAAAGTTGAATTATAGATAGCGACAGGGTCCTAAAGTTTTATCAATTCGAAAAGCTCAAAGTCTGAGCATTTGAATGATCAGCTTCTTACGTCTAGTTGTTCAGTATGTACAACATTTGTAAGGAAAAGAGCTGGTTCCATTTTCGGTTAAATGTATGATATATTATATACATACGAGGGGGGGTGAGCAGTCCGTGGAATTCGGGTGATAACGTAGTTCGAATTCCTAATCCTGTACATTTCTGTAAACTCTAATGTCTTACATGTGCGTATGCAAAATCTTGGCCCTCGTAAGTTTACTTAGTTTACCCACTGCCGAATAATGCGGTCGCCAATTTAAAAAGTCAAGAAAAAAATGGATTTCGCCGAAGAAGAGATCCGAAATGACATCAAATATTATTATTTTAAAAGAGAACGACCAGATGAAATTCTATGAAACAGTGTTTCCTGACCTCTCCTCTTCCATTTAAAAAGTAAAGTCATGGGTGAAAAATTTATGTGCAGTTTTACCAGCTCAAACAAAGGGCCCCTTTAAAAAGGAAGGGTTAAACTTCCTTCGGACGGTTCTGGGTATGAAAGGGTTAACTTTCATTAGAATATTTACATCGCAAAACGACAAAAAATCGCTGCGCATAATCAGATATTTAACTTTAATATTACTCCGTGAGTGTGAGTGGTGTTTTTTAGGAAAACAATGTAACCCTTTTTTTTGGAAGGATGAGGGAGTCTGATAGAGACGTGGGCACAGTATGTTGAACTAGGAGGGGACTATATTGAGAAACTATAACAAGTTTATGGAATATCCTTCTGCTTCACACGAATTCCAGGGACTTCTCACCCTCCCGTCGTATGTACACGTAAGGCTTACGGATTATTAATGCACGAAACCCATGCATCAAAGGTGAGACTTTCCTGGTTCTACTCCTTGAAACAATAAAGAGTATACAGAGAATAAAGTCAAGTTTCCTTTGCTAACAAAAGGAAATTCAATTCGGTTGTTTAGGTTGCAAACAGTAAAGCGAGTAGCATAATGTGACTTCCGGCTACACTATTAGAGGCCGGAAACGACATCCTACGCTCACAAACTATATTACAAGTCTTGACTAGACAAAAAATTTGAGGAGAGAGATGGAGGATGAACATTATTATAAGACCAGAAAAAAGGGAGATCCAACATGCCATTAGCGAGAACTACTAAGGAAAGTGGTATGAAAAGCAGAGAAGCAAAACGAGGTCGACCTTCTAAAAATGTTATTCACCATAGCATAATAGACGCGAAAAGATTTGGAAGGTGATCATTCGTGCCCACATTTGCTTACGTTATTAAAAGGGATCAGAAAACTAATACGAAGCAACGGGTAATGTTCACACCTTACAAACAACCCAGCTGTGCCATGAAACTACAAAAAATCTGCGTAAATGTAAATCTGAATTGGACTGTACGAATTTCCACAGGAATAGGCCTTCAGCGAGCAAAAATGTGAAAATATTTAAACGCAAATCTAGCTGTAAATCTAGTGCAATCTAGCTGCAAATCTAGTGTACCGCAAATCAAGTTATAATAGGTGTGTATTATCTCTAGCTCACAATAAGATTAATGAATGACACGGTCACTGCAGTGGTAAGCCTCACAGTCCTCCTATTATGTAAATATATCCCATCAACTCGTAAAAATCATTTACATAGCTAGTAATATGTATAGCTAATACTGTCGGAAAAGATACGTTATACGTTGGTGTTCTTCCAGAGGATTTTACCGGCAATCTGACGAATGACTTTAGTCGGGTTTTACTGTAAACAAGTACAATGATTTCCTCAGGCATTTTCGCATCTCTGGACAGTGGAAACAAGTGACAAGTGCAGTTTTAGCTGGAGAATTAAAAGAAACCTAATAGGGATGTGTTAATATCTAAAATGTTGCCAGGCTTTTGATTTTTTGTGGAATGTATAGTAATGTTGGGATGAAAAGGTCAAAGCAGGATGAAATATCGATCGAGTGAGGAAATTTACAGAACGTTGTATGAATGTAATTACTGGTGAATTAGAATAGCTTGGAACTAGGAAGAAATGCAGTTTTGGTGAATATAAGTTTTTAGGAATTGACATCTACACAAAATTTTCTTGGGTCTTAGATCTCCCATCGTTGCGTATAGACACAATCAATATTTGGAGTTTGTGCTCAGACGTCTGAATACAAAATCCAAATATTCCTGATGTGCATGAAACGAACAGAAGAAGGAAAAAACAAGGTTTTCAATACGGTTTTACCCTTTGCTCATACAAACCAGGGAGTGTATGGAACAGATTCACGTGCTGCACATTGCATTTTCTTATCCAGTAATCCCATTAAGAAGATCCAATTGAAAAAGGTATTGAAGTATCTTGATTAGGAATTGTTTACAAAAAAGCCTCATTTTGCCCCACGTCATAAATAAATAGGAAACTCGTGGGCAGATGCAGTGTTTTATAATTGACCCGAAAACAAGGTCGCAAAAAACAATGTTTCTATAGCTAAAACTTTCGTGACCCCATCAAGGGTCATGGTCATGATCATCTCTATACTTGGGTTTTAACTCCTGTACAAATCAATTTAGCTGTCAACTCACAACAGTGTCCCAACGCCTTCATTTTATGAAAAGTATTGTTGCAAATCGTTGTCCCAACCCGACAAAGGATTTGGTATGGAAAAGAATTGGGATTTTCGGGTAATTTTCCAAAAAAGGGATAATTGTCATACGAAATTAAAGTGCTGGGAGTGAACAAAAAAAATGGGTATGGATTATAGTGAATATAAAATTTTGAAATTTTGTAAAAAAAAACCAAACCAATATTTTTTGATGGCAGAGGATTTTGGCAATATTTTTGGGAAGCGTCGGCGAAGAACAATGAGAAAGGTATTTTTTGCTTGGCTTGCGAGAGGTGGCGTCAGAGAAACTGGGAGGCTTTGGCAGGTTTTCAGGCGAAGGCGCTCGAATGGGATTCGACGTATTGTGTGTATGGGGAGAGGAAAGAGAAAAGAGATTTTCAGACGGCCAGAGTGCACAGAATGTTTAGACAGGGCTAATGCTCTTCTCTCTCTTTTCTCTCTGTCTGCCTCTCTCATAGCCTCCTCATCATTCGACGGAAGACAAGAGAGAATCAAGTGATGAAAATCACTGCCAAAGAGCTTTCTTGGCTCAAAGCAGAGGGGAATATACATATAGATATATATATTTAAAGGAATAGGAGTAGAAAAAAAAAAAAAAACAAGAACATATTACTTTATAATTTATTGGAGTAGGATTTTTGTAAGTCAATTCAAATTGTGTAAAAGTCTCAATTGTCGACGATATAAAAAAAAAAAGTTCTTAGACCATGGCTGACTATGAACCTTTCACAAAAACCAGGATGAAAGCTACGAAGGGGACAAATTGGGCTGATTGGAACGTGGCTGAAAAAATGACTGAATCCGGTAATAATATTTCAATTTTCAATCATATTTACAGGTACTGTTACACACATATTTTGGATTTGTTTGTTTTCACAAGTTCCTCCTTGAATCTTGTACATGGTAATGGTCCTTGGAATGTTTGTGAAAACTTTTTTTTTTACTTTATCTGGGGCTTTGATCAGGAAACATGGCAGAAAGGAAGTCTTGCATTTTGTTGTAATTCTATAATGAAGTCTATATGTGGGGGACTTATATGGGATGGGTGCAACTTTTGATGCGATAGTACACGTACAGGGACATTATACAATGCTCCTATCTTGGTGTATGGCACTTCTCTCCCCGACCATTTTGACCTACATTTTCCTAGAGGACTTAATAATATAGTTATTATGGATAGAAAACTGAAGAACGTAAATATATGTTCTATATAGGGTCCTATCCTTGGACAAATGTGTACTGCTATGAATGAATATGGTTTTTTGTTAATAATTGTCACCAAAACTCAATTAACTTTGTATTTTATTGGTTTAATATTACGTAGTCATTCCATCTTGCGATGCTAAAAATTTCGAATAGCTGCGCTAGTTCTTGTATCTTTGCTTTGTTGTGATAAGAAAACTTTTGGATGCAAATGAATGTAACTATTACGGTCAAGTAGGTGAGGCTCAGGTGTTATGTATAGTCCGTAAAAATTCAACCTCGGGAAAACGGAGTACAACGTTGAAATAACGAAGAATGCTTTTTAATATGATCTTCATTATTCATGTTTCCAGATTTGCTCAGTCGACGAGAGCGATGGCGTAAAATGAATAAACGTATCCTTAAGGGCTTTCACTCGGAACAACCGAGCAGACTTCCGTTTGAAGGTAAATGTTAGAAATGATCAAATTAAGGCTATGCTATGTGGTGTATTGATGGAGCATTTATTAGCGACAACCAACAACAGTATATTTATGTATTGTGATTTTCAAGTACTGGATACTAGATACCGTATGGGAACGAATTTCTTCTAATTTATTTTAGATTTTTTTAATTGGGTAAATTAAACGAATGTGTATATACGTATATAGTTTCTTTAATTATTACGATTTCACTTCACTCCCATTCAGTAGGAAAAAACAATTTCTTCCGATGGTTGGTTGATTACATTAGTTTTAAATTGATAGTGTATAATGTGTATAGTGTATATTTGTATATATATATATCTTCAAGACCCCATTCGTCTGTTATATTGTTTGCTAGCAAGTTTAGGTTGCAGAATCTGAGAACTAATGTGTTCGTGGTCTGTAATAGGTAATAGCAACACAGTATGTACACAAAACACAATATTCTCAGAACGTACGAAGCATGAAAAAGAAATACATTGTCGTTTAAGAATCAAATTTGATCAAGTCATCTAGAATCCTCATGTACGAAAATCAGTTTTGATTCTTAAACGACGATATACTTACTAGTTAAGCTTAGTTCGGTCATGCCAATCTCACTACCATTTTATTTTGAGTAAAGCAACATCAAATTCAGATACCCTCATTCCTTCTGCAGACGCAGAATCATCGAAGAAAGCAAATATTTTACAGTTTTCCTGTGCGGTGATAGCAGTAGTTCAAATATGACTAAATTAAAGATTTTTGATGATTAATCCATTAATGACGTAAGTTTAGTAATTTGATGTTTCAACGGATAATGTATTTTTGGAACAGAAATGTTTTTGTTCGGTTCGCATCCTGAAAATGACACGTTGTCAATATCTCAGTGTCCAAGCTGTGGACGAAGATATAAAACTCAATGGTTACACAACTTTCATTGGGAAGGTGAGTGTGCACAATTTATACGTTTCAGTATTCATTCGTAATTTATGACAACAGTTTTTTCGGTGCTACAATTTCGTATTTTTTAATTTAGCAAATCAAGCAGGCGATTTTGTTTGCACATGTACCAAAACCGTGGTTATACCACATAAAAGCTCATCGAAATCAGATCATCATAGACACCATCATCCTGATCCTTCAAAAGCTGGAGACGGCGGTCATCATTCTGCGCATTCCAGACAAAGCAGTCGGAGCATTTCGCCAAAAGCTCATTCGAGTGGCAGTTCTAGTAAACCTTCATCTATTCTTTCCAAGGTTGACAGTACCAAGCCTATGAAGCAAATGAAAAAACCAACTGTTCCCAAAGGAAAGGAGAAACTAAACCTGCCTCCACCACAGGCTGTCGCTCCGCCTGTTCCAGCATCCAAACCTGCTTCAGCAACAAAACCTGCTCAACCTCGAGCTTCTGCCACATATACTCTCTCCATCCCCAGTGATGACACTGGGCAGAATGAGTCTGTGGAAAGCTTATTGCAGCCAAGTAAAAGTCAAGCTAGCAGTTCAAATTACGGAAGCAAACCAATCCAAATGATTGCTACTGCAGTGCAGAAAACCACTAAAGTGGCTGGAGAAAGTCACGGGTCGGAATTAAAAAATTCCTCAGAGCCACCTGAGAAGAAGATTAAAATGAGCTGTAGTTCTCATTCGTCAGGACGTCGTCAGGAAGCGCAAGCATTACTACAAAGTCAGGCAGCAGCAAGTGCTCACAAGCATGGACAAGCCAAATCTCATGGATTAATAAGTCAGGAAAGTGGACATGGCCAAAATTATCAGGGTCTTGCGAAGGGACTATCTCCGCAAAGTCACAAATCTATCAGCGATAGTGATAGATTTCAACACTCAACTACTGACGAGAATTTACCATTAGAAGCAAGTACTTCAAAGGTCAGCCTTTCATCCAAGAATACTCCACCTTCTTCTCATTCAACCCTTCAGAACTTCAAAATACCTTTGAAGTCCAAAGTTCCGACTCCGGCAACCTCGCCTTCCCCACCTGCTACAACTTCACCCTCATTAACTGTCACTGGAATTCAGAGCTCAACCCTCTTAAGTGTACCAAAGCTGAAACAAAAGCTTTCTTCCAGTTCGAAATCAGTAGTTGAAGACAATATATGCAAGAAAGCTAGTAGTCATCCATCGTTGGCTTCTCCGACTCCCCTGGGTATCCCAAGTAGTGGGCATGCTGTTGTTCCGAATGCGTCTCATAGTCCAGTAATGCTAGCTAGTTACTTGGGTGGCACTGGTAGTATCTCTGATAAATGTTTACCGGGTGTATCAGTTGAGCCTGTAAAACTCGAAGTAAAAGTAGAAAGCCTACCTTCGTCTCCGCCCCCAAAGAAGAGGAAAAAGAAGAAATCTAAAGACGAACCGAGAAAGATATTACCTCTAAAAGACAGACTTTTTGATCCTGATGTACACTGTGGAGTCAATAATCCCGATACTGGAATTCCTTGCACTCGTTCACTTACCTGCAAAACGCACTCAGTCTCATTGCGAAGGGCTGTGCCTGGTAGAAGTCAAAATTTTGACCAATTACTTATTGAGCATAAAAAAGCCCGAGATGCAGAGAAGGCCCTCAAAGTGGCCACGGAACTTCCAGAAGTACCTTGCGTTTCCCAGCTAACATCATCTATTCTAGTAATTACAGTTTACAGTTTCTATTTTTAATCATAATGATATGTAAGACTGAATTAAAACAACTGTTTTATTTTGTTTAGCAGGGTAATTCGCCAGGAAATGCCTTGATACAGACCATCAAGATCAAGTCAAAATCTCCATTCAGCGTCAGTAATTCAAGTCCGTTATCAACCTGTAGTCTGACTGCTTGCACAAATATTAGCTCAATTTCTTCACCGAGTACTGCAGGTAGTATTTCTGGTTCTATTAACACGGAACAATCAAAGATAACATTGTATGGTCACAATGTAGAGACGATTCATGGGGCGGAGAGTTCTTTGCATTTGCCCACTGTTGAAACCCATTCCCAGAACAAGTTTTCGGCAAGCGCAATTAGTTCTGAATCTCCTGTCAATAGAGTATCTGGGCACTCTAAGCTATCTTCAGGAAGAGACCTCAAGGGATTATTTAGTGTTGATGATTATATACTATCAAATGTGAGCAAGACTGTTATTGATACGAAATCAGATATTGTGGCAAATCCAAGCTGTAGCCAGTCATTTCTTCCCGAAGGAAATACGAGTTCATTGAGTGGGTCACATCCTCCCACAAAAACATCCGACTATACATACAAGTTAGGTGAGATCCCTATGGTAATTCAGTCGGAGTCGTATTCTTCGCTTGGCATACCTTCAAACACTGAGACGAAATCAAGACTTGGGGAAACCTTAAGTCTACCGACCGATCCTCAGCCAGTAGAAGCGATGGATATTCAAGATCCTCTTTCAGCAGCGTTGGAAATGGCTGCTGCTGCCACACCCGGACCCATTATTTCGGAAACGTCACATGGGTATTCATCGAGGTCATTAGGAGTTATCCCTCCGGCGTCAATAGGCCATTCATCAGGATTGCATCATTCAATGGGACTTCCACCAGCTCAGCAGCATTTCCCTTCAAATTCAGCAACTTACTCCTCTGCGCACGGGTATTCATCCGGGTTTACCATTAGGCATCCTTGTCGTCCTGTAACTCCAGTATATAACCCTACTGTAACTCAGCCGTATTCTATGCCTGTGTCTACGTTTGCAAGTAACTTCCCAGCTACAGCGACTGATTATCAAACAGCTTCATTTCATTCAGCGGGTGACTATCAAGGCTCGCAGTCAGTATACCAGGGACACCAATCATCATCTTACGCACCCACTTTTTCCGCTTACTCCACCAGTTCGCAGACGTATCAAACTCCGCAGACTGTTCGATATTCGGCGGCATCGGCTTATTCGAGGACTCCCTCGTATCCTACTACATCTGTTTATCCAGCCGCGGCCGGTTATCCCACAGCATCCCCCCGGGTTTATCCTCCAACACCTGTGTACCAAACATCGTCGTTGTTTCCTATGGAACCTCCTCTTTTTTCTATTATAGACGAGCTTTTCGTGGAGACGCCACCTCAAAGCTCGTCAAGTACTTCACATACGGATATGGCACCACCATCGTCAAATATGTCCTACCAACATCAGCCCTTTCTTGCCAACGCGATGGCAGCCTCAGGGTCAGGAAATCCCTCCACCATGGCCTCCAGCATGGATGTAAATCCTATGGGGCAATGGAAAACTAGTAGTAGCGATTCTAGTTGTACTGGTACTACCTATCCTCCTTTTTCCGGGGGGCCTGGGGGTTCGGTACTGGTGACACATGAATCTGATCACGAAAATGCCGCGCTGACAACGGGAAAGGTTTATAGCCAATCTAGAAAGCGAAAAAAACGCGCTGGCACACCAGATGTACATAATCAATGCGAAAACAATCCGGGGGACTACCTAGCTCTCTCTGGTGGTGAAAATATTGAGCGGGGATTTATTTATATACAATCTGTAAAGGATCCTTTGGCTGGGTTTAATAATTCTAGAATGGTAAGTACAGGAGGTGATAATTTCTTATTCGCACCCAATCTTCTATAGTTATCAAGCAGTGTTTGTCCGAAATAACGTGTGTTTTTGGCATTGACCTAGGATCAGTTAAATTTATTTGAAAGCGAAGACTCAAAAGAAGCTTCGGAAAAAGGGGCGTATTCAAAAACCACGGTGGTCAGTCAATTAAAACAGTACGTTCTTTCCACCATGATTCCATTTGAAGGGAATCGTTCCGTGGATGCGGAATACCATGTAAACAAATCTAGGAGGAACACGGATGACGTAAAGAAGAAGTTGGTTAGCATTCCGTACTTAATGGTCCAGGATTCCACCACTAGGGAGACAGTTGTTAGCAAATTATCAGGTACTTATGGCAATGGCTCGCCGTTAGTGGGAAGTACACAAATATTTTGCGTTTGTTAGTTTGCTACTAGTAGATTCGGAAGTGGGTAGAGTTGACACCAGTGGAACAAACTTGCGCAGTTGACTGGTTAGTGTTCCTGCAGTGAGTACGGTTTCATCCCCGTAGATTCTCTGTAGCGCAGGTTAAGTAAAAGTAGCCAGTACAGTGCTTACTTTATTTAAATTTGGAACGGGGGTAGGAGTTTCCAATTCTTTTAGCGGTTTCTAATTTTCGTGTGGATTGATTTTTTAGAATCCAAGCCAGAGGTCTCAGGATCTCTTCAATCTTCAGTCCAAATGCTTGCGTCTTGTAGCGAGGACAATGGAGAAATCGGTAAATTAATTCCAAGGAAAATTGTTGAAACAGAAATCCCCAAAAAGCACTGCATCGAAAACATTTTAGTGGATTTAAACGAAGATTTTAACACAGACATTTTCACCGGAGTTCAGAGATTACACATGAAAGATATTGGGCGGCTATTAAAATTTCGTTCGAGCTTACAGAAAGAAAAAAAAGAAGCGCATGCTTTACCGCGGTTTGGTGGGTTTGACCTACCAGTCCGTCTTACAAAAAGCGAACAATCGGCAGCTCGCAGTAAGACCTGTTTAGGTAGTAAATATGTTTAACATCTTGAGCTATTTTGGCGGTCGTGTGTTCTTAAAAGTTGAATTAAAATTCGTGTTTATTATTCTTTCAGATGAAATGGAAAGCTACATTGACTGTATACCAGCGTTAGAAGTAGAACCTTAGGGTACTCATGTTTCTAATTTATTATCAAGTATAAAACACAAAATCAAGCGTACTTGAAGTCGGGAGATTCAGTTTAAAGGTTAACGTGCTGGCAATTCTTTTTAGTTTTTTCGCTTTTGTATTTTTGTACAAGCCAGCAGTTTAAGACGATTAACTTACTATAAACGTTATATTTTTTACATATTATTAAGTAATCTGTACAATTTTGTCGTATACGATAACTTGTGCGTTCCGCTCCAAATACACGTATCTATTTACTTGTTGTTTTACCGATGTTATGATATACATACCTTACTGATTGTCGTTACTAATTTAGGGGAGGGTAAAACATTAAAGAAGTACATTTGAGTGTTGAGAAAAATCAAAGTCAGTAGAGTCATTCAGTTATTTATGATGTACTTCCTTGCACTTCCAACATATGCAGTCGTTTTTCTGAAAAGCTTGTCAGGGTTTCTCGATGCTTCTTCAGCTTGAGTTGACTAGTGGCGGTTTCGAAAATTCATTCTTTAATCTTCAATTATGTTAGCTTCTGTTGTAGGCGTCAAACACGATGTGCGTATTCTGCTTGAATAATGTCAGCTGCTTGGAGGGATTTTTCTCTTTTTCAGTCATTCGTATTTGCGAAAGACTTCGAATGAATCTTCCTCTGACTCTTGGCTGCATCAGTTGCCAGTGATTCGTAATTCTACAAGGTGGGATAGGGACGTTAAGTGGTGAACGCGTGCGAATTTGTTGAAATAATAGTTCAGACCTTTTTCTTGCAGCTTGTCGAGGTGAATATTTCTGGAAGTCAAATTTTCGCTTGTTGTTAGCATCATAATTAGTAATTACATACCTAGATAGCAGCCACTGTTTTCCGCTTTTACAAATTCTAGTGCGATATTATAAGTTAGCCCTATCTTCAAGTCAAAAGTAACCTTAAAAGCATGTATAATTAGGCGTTTTGTCGTATTTAGAATGGTATACAATTACTACATACTATTGTTGTTCGTGGTGTTTTACCTCCAGTTATTAAATACTTGTCCGCTGTGCTGTGGTGAGTGGGGTCCCTTTAAGTTTCAGTACCACATTATGTCGCAGGTTGGGACGGAGAAGCAAAATGAGAAATAAAAATTGTGCATATAATTACATTTTAGCCTAAGCTAAAATCCCCGAACTGTAAACTTGCAGTAATTTCATCTCTAATGTGAAAGCTCAACTATGTCCGAATTGCTTTCGAAAGTAAACAGCGATATAAGAGCTATACATAGAATTAAATATTATTAAGATTCCGCCGTTTAATGTGAAAGCAACTAATACGGTGTATTACGTGTGAGAAAATGTTCAGAACCAAATGAGCCAAAGTTAAAATCTGTGTTTTAGTGAATTGAAGTATATGGTTGATAGTCTAGGATAATTTATAATGCGCAGCTATTCACAATCTTTTCCTGGATTTGCCTCTGACTTGAAGCATGAAACCTGCGTCGAGGCACATGATCCAAAAAAGTCCAAACTGTAAACATGTTGTAACTCGTACCTGTTTTTTTGTCCTACATTATTTTGATGTATTTAATCTTGCATTGTTAATCTACGAAAAACATATGTATATCAGTACGTTTTTTCACAAATTAAAAGTGGTCAACGTGATCAGTTCATGTTTACAAAGTTATGAAATTATCTCATAATCCATTACGATAATTAACGTATAAACTTGCGATTGTGGTATTAAGATTTAGTTGTAAATTTTTAGTTTGAAAGAGTTCGGAGGCTAAGGTCTGAATATTATATTATTTATTATATAAATGTATAATCTATTAAAAATCGCGGCCACTGGAGGCCCGCTGTAGCAACAACCGGATCAGAGACTTCCTCTTTTTACAATCAAATTTATCTTTTTTAGCAAAGAAACGTGTGCAATTCGAGCATTTATTGTACCAACATCAAAATGCCTTCTTCATTTTGGTTTTTGTTTGAAGAGCATTCATGAATTTCTTCGATGTTCTATTCGTTGCCAGTGCATAGTATTCTGAATAATGAACAGTGAACATATGCACAAGTATAGCTCAACTTACTTCCGTTTCGCAGCGTCACTTTTGGTTTCCACTTATCGTTAGTAGAATTTGTGTTTTCAGAAAGCGAGATGAGACATGCGTTTCTGACATTGCATAGGAAATAATAACGGAAAACGTTGCGATTCGTAATCATTTTTATTAGCTTGAGTTTATGAAAACAGTCAGCAATCGTTACATCTTTCCAAATACGATTTTCGTGTTATTCTTATAGGATAAATAGGGTTGTTACAACAAAGCATGTGAGAACATATACATATGTGATGATTAAATTAAATTAGTTACATTTTCGTGGGAAAAAATAATGCTAGTGATAGTGACGCTTCCTCCAGGTATGAACGAGTGCAGTGTCACGGACAGTAATTATGGAACGTTGCAACTTGTAGCACTTCTGTCAGCAAGTATAAGTATTCAAATGCACACCCCTTCCTAACCGCGGCTATCCGTAATAGATAATATAAGATAATATGATACGAATGCGACTGTGATGTGCAACCCAACACCACCGTTTAAATACGTCATAAAACTAGTATAGTTTTGAGAAAGCTAATTTCGTTTTAGTTTTTGGCTTTGGAAATGGAATGGAATGTCTACTGGTGAACCTTTTAGCGGGAATGTAAGAAAATGTTAAAAAAGGGTAAAACATTGTTTCCATTTCTTTCATATCTGAATTTTTTTCTATAATTACACTACCACATAATTGAATTGATAATACATAGGCGTAATTATACAATATTTTTATTAAGAACATTTTAAACAAAATGTTTTCCCTAACCTCGTAGGATAAAATTGAAAGGTGTCGTCCATGAACATCTGTGAGTGGTGAAAGCAGAATAGCTTTTCCTCTTTGCTGTCACTCTGCTTATGTGCGAGTTGCAGGTGCAGACAATAATACGTTATCCCATATTACATCCAAAATAATTCAATTTCGCTATTAATTATTTAGTATAGAATCATAACTTCAGTACAGACAATACTTCCTTCTCCGGTTACCCCAAAACTAAAACTTTAAGCTTAAATAATGTGCTTGATTAACACGGTTCCTAATCGGTTAATTCTAATAATTTTTCTTATGCCCGCACTTGCAAACACTGTCACAAAATATTCATAGCATAAAAATTTTTTGAAGTGGATTCATAAATGGCATTACTCTGCCACCTCCGAAATGCGCCAGAAATAGCAGGTGCATAAATATTAGAACTTTTGCATTGAGACATGATACACTTAAACTGTTAATTTCATGTACCTAAGTGTTTGGACGGAATCGGGAGAAAACCTGCGGTAATGTATTTAAATATACGTGCACGTTGCGCAATCTATCAAATAACTGTTTGACATTGTAAAGTTCGCACCCAGACTTGAAACCCACTGCTTCAGAGCTAACTACAAAGTATCTGCGATCAAAGATTAAGATCGTAGGTACTTCCACGAATGAATATTATCCTCTTTCACATTAAAGCAGAAGACAGTATTTATAAGAGCTGTACACTGTGAATATCACATATTGGTGGCCATGGATGCTCATTAAGCATTTTTAATGATATATCATACGCAAAACAAATTACTCAATTATATCAGCTTTCAGCAGTCATTGTTAGATTTTAACCTCGCTCGCTGAATTGCACCTGATGTGGACACTGGCACGTTTAAACCAAACACAACTAACAATAACTGAAAACAGAAAAGTGTGAAGAAGTTCCAACGCTAAAATACTGTGGCTTACCTATACAACGATGACTTATACAAGGTGACCCCACGTATTTTATTTTACTCACGCTAAAAGGGTAGAACTAGAGCAGAATATCGATACTACTGTACGCCGCATATGTCTGAAATTAGCATGTCCGTATACGAGAAAGTATTTTATTACAAACGAGTAGTGACATCTAAAAATAATAGTAAACTTGTACTGCACAAGTTGTAATAGTACTAAAAACTACGCTGGAAACACTTTAGTAATATTTAGTGCCGACCTGGAGTCATTTTTATAGTTATTACGCATGAAAAAAATAAATTGTGCGGTTATCGATAGTCTGGAATGTTTTAGTATCATCTATGCTCATCGTTCATGACTACATCGATGGCGTCCACCAAGATTGTTAGAACTAATTAATATAAGCACAACATGTACACACACGCAATATCTTCCATTTCCCAAGTTACAAAAAAGCAGAGCGTCACATGTTACTTAGATTATGGATAAAGGCCTTAAAATGATTGTATTCGATAGGAAAGCAATGAATTAGAGCTTTCGTTAATAACTAACTAACACACGCAAAATACATACAAACCCATGAATACAAAATTAATATACTTAAAGCTAATACTTTCATAAATACTGATGCTTGGAACGCGTGACAGATCCAGCCATAATGTGATTACTTGATCCTGGTATGGCCGTGTGCTGACTGGGTTGTTGGAACGGAATTTCTAAAAAAATATAAAAATGTAACCTCAGTGGAACTGTCCACACTTTCATTCTTTTTCTTACAGAATCTGCATACATGCACGTATGGCTATTTAAAATTTCTGACGCTGGAGCTTAAAAGCATACATGAGCGCATCCCATGGTCCGCCGTGGTTTAGACCCCCCCCCCAGGAAAAATCGGAAGAGGGACACCCCCCTGACGGTCGCAGGCCGTCAGGGGGTGTCACATTCCGGATTTTGGGCTTGGAGACGGAGGAACACGGGAAATGCAGAGGGATTTCTACCCTTTCGAGCGGGACACCCCCTGACGGCCGCAGGCCGTCAGGGGGGTGTCCTCTTCCGGTGTTTTGGGCAGGGAGACCGAGAAAGGGAGGAATCTCGGGAGGAAGAAAGGGGATGAGAAAAAAAGAAGAAAGGTGGAGTGAAGGAAGGGAGAAATCAGGCAGAGCCTCCCAGTTTTTGGTTTTTAATGATGGCCTCGGCCCGGCCATCACGAGGACCAAAGTTGTGGCCTCGACTGCCCCGTCGCCCCCTTCCGCCGGGAACTCTCCTGGCTGCCACTCTTCGGCGAGCGGGTTCCTCGCGCAGGCCCCCCTGACGCGGCGTCCAGCTCCCTCGCGCTGTCTCCCCACCCCGCTTCCGCGTCGTGGAGCACCCTGGGACCGACGTGATCCGCAACCACGTCGACGAGCGACAGGGCCAGGACGACCTCTGGTAGGTGGAGACCCTCGGGCGCGGGTTGGATCCCCCGCCACACAAGCTCCTCCGCGGCGGCGATGTCGGCGCGGTCGCCGCGGGAAAAAATAATTGAAGTCGCGGATCCCCGCGTCCACGGCCCTACCGTGCCCGGCGTACCGGCACCAAGCCGATAAGAATTGTGGTAAAACAATAACTGATGGGTAACCCCCGCGGGACCCCGCCCCCCATGTGCAAAGACACCCCCCCCCCAGGGATTGGCTAGAAGACCCCGCGGGAACCAAACGATGCGCTCATGTATGCTTAAAAGCAAAATCAACAAATGTCGCTGAATGTGAAATGTCTGCTAGTCATTAGTTAGTTTTGATATAAAGTGGGAAATGAGATGGTCAGGCTCGCTTTTAATCTCCAACGCGAGTCGGTCAGAAATTATTCTTAAGCGATGATAATTAAATGCACAATTGACTTACCGTTACTGGTTGTGGTGGAATTTTTGCAAACACCGTTGCTATTTACAAAAGTTCTTTTACTGGGATTGCGTTCTTTTGCTTCGGCCCAATTGGCGAACCTGGAACGGACATTTGCAGCCTTCGCTTGAAACAGCCCTAGTGCTTTTATTATGGCCTTCGGGGATGTACCACTAGCATTTGGGAATTCATTCGAAAGACTAAGACTGTCATTTACGAGAACAGAATCATCATTCCTACCAAAACCAGTTGAAACTTGTTTGTCTTGTCCCTGACGCACGCAGCTACTTACTGAATCCGTTGCGCTGTTGTTAGCATCTAAATGAAACATATTTCGCGGACATTCTTCTGCTTTGTCGTAAGGGCGAACACTTTCGAGGCCCTTGGGGACATTACAATGGTTTTTCTTAGTTCGAGGAGGGGGCACAGGTGTTTGACTTTGTAAACTTCCAGCAGGTGTGCTTGGTGGATGAAATTCTTGTGCAAAATAGTCAAAAGTTTTCTGCGGTTCACAACCGCGCGAGTTTTCCATCGTGTGACACTGCCGAAGTGTTACATAATCATTGACCTGGCGATCTCGCGAAAACGTTGGTGGGAAATCTTTACTACTTTGCATTTCCTGGTTCTGGCTCACAGGAGTACACGATGTAGTTTCATTGTAATTACTTGCAAGAAGACACCGTTGATCATCCTCTTTTTGCAGTTGCTCCATGACTGATTCGCAAGATGAAGGTTTTTTGAAGTTAAAACAGGACACTCCTTGTTGATACTGAGACCTCGTCGGAGCACGAAGAGATCTATGCTGCTTCAAGGACGATATTCCTTCGCCTTTGTTAGCAGGCGCATTAAGCTCGGCAAGCATTACTCGTATTTCACCAACTTTGTTTTGAAAGTTCATGGTTTCTTTATTTTTATTTAAACCATGATTCAGTGTTGTATTACCAGAAAATCCTATGCTCTTTCCAAACACAGAGCTTTCACCCCTGTCTTCTCTACTTTGATCACTGGTTTGATGATTGTATTTCATTGAATTGGAAGTTGGGATAATGCTATAATCAATGTTTGATTCTGGCCATATCGGCTCATAATTCCGGTTACTTTTAGGAACCTCCATAATTCCATTTACATTTGCATCGATCTTATTAAATCTGCCAACGTGCCCACTTCCTTCTCTTAAGATAAGTCCTTTGTGATCATCCAGATCCAGAATTTCGTCTTTAGGCTGGTAAAATGAGTTCGAGGGTTGAGCTTCTTTCCATACTGCCTGTCGAAAACTATTTCGCCTCTCACGCACGCCAACTGCAATCCGAATTGTATTGATTTTTGGAATTTGGCTGCCACAATTCATGGCAGTAGCTATGCGCGTAGAATCTGGATTATCATCGGATTCAACGGATGTTAGCGGTTCTTTTAAGATAGACTTCGGAGCATTAATCAAGTGCACGCCATTAGATCGTGTAACATTTTGTAAAGCAGAAGATCTACTGCTGCTCCCTCTATGCAGCTGTGGGTACAACAAATCAACTGACTGTGTTGGTGTGCTGGGCAAAGAATTTCGTGGTGTTCCTGTATTACTAGAACTATCCGAAGAATTGCCAACACTTCCCCCGTTAACAGATTTTAAATTTGGAATAACATCTTTGGATGAAGCACCTCTTTCGTTTTCATGAATAACACTGCTGAAGCCATTTTCAGCAGGTTGAGAAATTTTTTGTGGGAATTTGGAATTACTCCCAGTGATACACGCCGGATAGTTCGCGTAAGGGTTAGTTTTTGGTACTCGTCGCCGAATAACATGCTTAGTAGCCGATGTCAAAATTTGTTCACCAGACAGACTTAGCTCCAGATCAATACTTTTCGTCAGGCTGTCCATATTGTTGCCTGTGGTAACACTAACGTCTGGATTAATTGCCTGAATAAATATTCCACTGTCTTCCTTGTCTGTGAACGAGAGTTTATTAGCGTATGTACTCGTACTGTTTTCCGTACTGTCCCTCCTACTGGACTCTCGCATGTCATCTTGTTTTCCAAGTTGTGATGATTTGTGAATATTTTCACTCGAAAATATTCTTACCGGGAGTGATGTCTTGTCAGGTTGCCATACGTGGCTTTGACTTCTAGCTAAAAGAGTTTTATCTTGTTTTGACGCAAAACCAAGTGACGAGCTCAAAAGTCGAGGATTCACTGTATCACATTTTTTTAATTTGCTGTAAGTAGGTTCCTTGGCAAACCGTTGGAGATCTTCCATCTCTACAAACTTTTTCGGTTTCGAGCTCTTTTCAGTTCTACTCTGAAGGGCTACATTCGTATAATTATGATCTTTTACTGAGTGACCTCTTACAGGAGGCACTGGGATCTTTATATTAACACATTCTTCCATATTTGATTGTCCAGTCAATCCACTTTTTACAGGGGATCCAGACTTCTGAGAATGTTCAATTTTGAATTGTAAATCTATTGGGTTGATTGGCTTTTGCCGTAAATGAGAGCGATTGTCAATATCGTAGTCATATTCATGATTTTTCGTCGAATGGCTT
The DNA here is from genome assembly GCA_034698585.1 of Disparrhopalites patrizii. Taxonomy (NCBI): domain Eukaryota; kingdom Metazoa; phylum Arthropoda; class Collembola; order Symphypleona; family Sminthuridae; genus Disparrhopalites; species Disparrhopalites patrizii. The sequence continues at coordinate 8,829 of JAQGBT010001876.1, read as the reverse complement.
TCCGCTTTTGACGATTTTGACACTACTGCTTGAAGTTTGGGAATCTCTACTTGCTTAACACATACTTTGATAGGATTTCCTGGCATTGAGGGAGATGTACTTGAATTTGACGATGTCACAGAACTTTGCTTGGAATGGGACTCCGTGTGCTTTTTTGAATTTGCGCTACTTTCACGGGAAGAAGGAGCTATTGCCGTCTCAGGTGGTATTTTTAAGGATTTACTACGTTTTATTGGGATAGTGGGTTTCGTTAAAATTGGGGGTTTTTTCATTTTTATTTGGCTGCTATTTCGAGAGGAGTTGCTGCTGCTAACTAAATTGAACTGATGATTCTTTTCTTCCACGTTTTTCTGATTTTCCTTTGGATGATTGTCGGTTTCAACAGATAAGAAATTATTAAAAGAATAGAACCGAGTCGATACATCGGATTTAGCTCTGCTTAACTGTCCAGGCTTTTTGTGTTTATCTTCTTTAGTGTGCTTTTCAAATAAAGACCTCAATTTAATAATGCTAGGCTTTCGAAGTAAAGCCGAGCGTAAAGCACTTGGAGTCTTTGCTTGATCACTTTCACTTCCTGTATTATTCTTTTTATCTGATACGCAAACCTCAATCTGATCGATTTCGGAAAGTGGCTTATCTTCACACTTATTTCGTTCTGTGCTCTTGTTTTTATCTTTTGTGGATTTTGACAGCACATCAGAAACGTTTAACTTGGATGGAAGGGCTGGAGGCTCAGACTGAGATACCATTTCGGTGGAAGACGTCGTCAGTGGTGGTGTCGAAATTTTGGAGCCCGACGCTGCTTTAACATTCTCCCCAGTACTAGAGTTACTTAAATTTGAATTGTTAACATTACCACTATAACTGCCCGAAAATCGGCTACCATCTTTTGCATTATCTGTGTTTAATGTTGGTATCCGAGTGTGAACAGAATCCAAGGTTTCATAAGCTGGTTCATTTGGAATGAAATTCAATGGTAAACCGTTTTCATCCACATTCGCGTATGGATGTGAATCGATAATTTTTAGCTGCTCTTGAAATAACTCTTTTACAGCTCGATGAACTAAAATGTACTGGTCTTTGGTTTGCACCATAGCTATTCTCTGCTTGCGCATTTCTCTGACAAGAGTAAACAAACTAAAGTCTTGAGTCAGTCTCTGAAAGAAAAAATTTAAAAATCACTTGCAAATTCAGTAGAATATAATGTATGTTGTATAAATCAAAATTAAGTGGGAAATTACCCCAAGGCGAAGAAGACCCCACACATAATCAATAGCACAAATTGTTCCCGTTCTACCACATCCTGCGCTGCAATGAACCAACACCGGCAGAGTTTCAGAAGTCTGGCGGTCTCGAATAAGTCGCACCATATCAAGTAAAGGCCTAACTCTAGTTGGCACGCCATGATCTGGCCAAGCTGAGTAATGAAATTGGCACACGTTTCTCTCCTCTAAAAACAACAACATCAAAAAATTCAGGTGCTGTACCAAATGTTTTTTAATTCTGGTCCAGAGTAATACTAGAAAACCAATAAAAGTACCTTTTTCTCCAGCAGCATTAGTAAATTTAATGCGCATAGTACGAACCAAAAAATCTGGGCAAACTTGACGGCATTTCTTAAGCCAAACTGTAACTTCACCGAATTCCCTCTCGACACCATCTTCTTCAACCCAATAATTTTCGCATTTGTGCTGGAATAATAAATGAATGAAAATCAATGAGAAAAGCTTGAATCACAACAATTAAAAGTTAAAACCTAAAATCCTGACTCTGATTAGGGATGGGAACAATGAAAAGTTATTAAGATTTTATTTATCAATTAGAAAATGTTAAATAAACTATACATACTTTTCCTGACTCCTGTTCATTACAAGCCATCACAATAACTTGAACTTCGCATTCCACCACCATGCGCCAAAAGTCATTGACGGTGTGTGGCAAAGGTCCCTGAGAGGCAATGTAGGCCGATGAACCACTTGCACCTTTGATGTAGTTTGCGTTAATGTAGTCACATCCAGGTACATCTCCATAGTCACTGAGGATGACACGTGTATAGTCGTCTAAAATAAGCAGCAATAACATATGTATTTCATATTGCCATACACTTACATAACTACCCTGTCCGTGCATTTCTGCAATGACGTGTTCCGCCAAAATCTCGAAACGGCTAACGGTAGCCCTAAATTTGCAATACAACAAAGAATCACTTGTTTGAACATCGAAATCTTACAAGGTTAGTCCCTTAGATGTTCACGAAATGTAGTGTAGCAACACGCTTCGTTGTGTCAATTACTTGCAGCAAGTTTGTACTCAACTATAAACCGAATTTTAACTTTAGAGAGTTATTGAAAAATTATCCTTACATGGTAGAATATCTTTGTAGCGATTTTTCTTGCGATTGACGGTTCTTTCACCCTCTCTGCAAACATGGTCTGGGTCATTTTTCAGATTTTCGCTAAATTGTTTTAGCTCCTGGAATCCATAACATTTCAAAATTAGTTTCCCACATTTACCATGCCTGTGATGTGAAAGGTTTGCACAATCTTACCTGAAATTCCGAATCATACGAGTCGAGGCCTCCATTTCTACGAGCTTCGTAAGTTTCAACCAAGTTAAGGAAATCTGTCAAAATGGTTCGAAGTGGTACTACACTTTGACCTCTTACTTGCTCGTCTCCATTCATAGCAGCTCATGTCATAAAGACCCAGACTGAAATGACACTATGGCCTCAATTTTCCTCCACCCTTCCCCGAAGACGTCGCCTTCGGTGGATACAGCCAGCTCTTCTACTGAGTTCATACAATTCACATTTACTCATGATTAATTAAAACTTAAAACATATACGCAATAAACTAATTTTATTTTAGGTGATTGCGTTTGTTTGCTAACATATTTGATCCCATTGGAAACGATCAGTTCGTATGGATTTCATCTTGATTCGAAAACTGAAGTAAGCAAAGTTAAAAAACGGAATCTATGTAAAAACAGCAGAGTGCTAAGAAAAAAGGAAGCAGAGTGCGATCCAAAATTCGTTTTACTAACTAATGTAACACTTCATCAGCAAATTGTCAAAAATAAATACGGCTGTACCTTCCGTCAAAAAATACGCTCGTATATTTGTAATGCTGACAGAAAATATTCCATTATTTTCACAGAACTGCCCTATTAGTAATTCGATTTCGTATTCCGCTTGCTCAGAATCAACAGGTGGGTACAGGTATGTGGTACAGATTGAAAATTGAAACACGAGGTCTGTTGATACTGTGTATATATATATATATATCAACAAGTTTATTCCAAAGTGTAAGTACTTGTGTGAACTTTTTACGGAATTTTTAATTTCCCATTTAACGAGGAATAACCTTCGTGATCACAGTCTTAAAAATCCAATACATTCGTCATCAGAAGCATCCACAGAAAAAATATATACAATCTTCCTTCTTAATATTACATCGCCAAGATCTAAAATTAATCAAAGAGTTTTCCTTCCTATTCCAACAGCAGCAAGAGTCATCAAATCATCGTAAAACTACATTTATATATGTAAACAAACTTACATCGAAAAACTGTATGTACTACGATTATCACTTTACGCCATACACTTTGAGGTGATTCCAAAATTATAATATGGATAATAACTTATCCAACAGTTCCCGTTCCCGGGCATTTAAATCGCTATAGAATTTGAGTCAAGCATTTTTGTGCTTCATATTCACACGGAAAAAATATATCACAATTTTTCAGTTTTACACCCACATCAAATTCTTTTGCTGCACCACACCAACTGAACTCTAAAGTTTATCTCACACCATTGTGGATTATGGATACACGATAAATGAAAAAGGAGAATTTGATGGAATCAATAAATTGAGGCATTTATTGCTTCAAATCTTCAAATAATAATTGAAAGGAGTATATATTCCAGGTTTTGTCATTGCGGAAATCACTGGTTTTATTTACTGGCATATCACAATTGGCCTACAGTATACCAAACCATTAGAAAAACAGGTAAAAAAGAGTAATAAAAAGATAAAAACACAAAAGTTTCAACACAAACACACTCAAAGGGAGTTCTTTGCTAAACGCATTTTTGTCGGAAATTTATGTTGACACAAATGTATATTAGGTAATACATACACACATTGTACTGTAATTTATACATCAAAATTTGTGACAGAATGAAAACTGAACGGACTGTGGTGAATTAAAAAAAACTATACAAAGTTTAAATGTGATTCCTTCGGTGACTTTTTAAAAGTAAGAAAAAAAAATGAATACAAGAATGTATATGCATTGAATGTTTCACCTTGATTATGTATAATATATAAGACTCTCTCGCCTTTTCCCATTCGGCTCCCTTTTTTTTTTTTTTTTTTTACTTTTTACCTTCTTCGGAAATGCTGCTAACCAACATATTGAGATTCTTCCCACTGCATCTTTTTCTTCTTCCAAAAGGCTTTTCAATAGTCCAAAGAAGTGTTCAGGTAATAGGCTTTTCCACATACATATTAACTATCTCATTCTTTTTTTTGTGGCTTTTTGAATCATCAGAGAGAAGAGAGATTTGGACGAGAAAAAGATGCAAGGACGATACGTAAACTCTCCCTCCCTTCATTCCCATTTGGATATACAGCAGAGAGAGCTGTATAATATCGTAATATGGAAAGGAAATGGCCAGGGCACGTAGCACTTTACGAGAATCACTCATAAAGGAGTAACAACAGAACAGAGAACAGACAGAGCTATAGTCTACGCCTCCTCCCTTCAGCTTCCAAAAGGTCCCCACTAATCCCTGTCATCCCCCAAATCTGCTTCTCTTAAGTCACCTCAGGGGCTTCATCCCTTTCGCCGTTAACAATCTATCAAATCCTTCGCCGAACGCGTTCTTGGCATAAAACTGATTATGTAATCATTCGCCGGAACTTTTTCCTCGGACTCTCGCCAAGAGTTATTGGTTTAATCCTTCGCCAGAACTTACTCCTCTGACTTTCGCCAAGAGCTATTTGTTTAATTCTTCGCTCGAATTTACACCTCTGCATTTCGCCTAAAGCTATTTGTTTAATACTTCGGCGAAACTTACTCCTCTATGCCTCTAAGCTATGCCGAAAGTATTCCCTAAAAGCACAAAGAGCCGAATTTGCGGCTGAATTTAGCGGGGAAGTGCCGGAAGAGCGTAAATGCTGCTTAACGCCGCAGAATCTGCGCATTTTCGGCGCATAGTATTTTGTGCGGAAATACGGCGGATGAAAGGCACATGAAAAGCGCAGATATTCTGCGCATAATTGGCTGCCGGTTATAAAAAAAATGTCGGCACTGAAAAAAAATTGATGTGCTGCACAAAACATGCACCAAAAGTGGATGTCGGTAAAGCGTTATAATTTTTTACCAAAACCATACGCCCAGCCTGCGTGTACGGCTGTTTCAAATCATTCACCGAATACAATTTATTTAGCGATCTGCTGTAGAAAACATTAGATTAATCACCGAAGACATTATATTTTTTATTTAGCTACTCCTTCGCCGGAAACGTCCTACAATTACTTAATCCTTCGCTGACCATGTATTCTTTTTAATTCTTCGCCGGAAAACTTGGATGCGTTCAAAAACATACAGCTTTTCCAGATTTGTCCAACACCCACAAGATCCTAAAACATAGCTGGAACAGACATATGTAAGGTCTGAATTTTTCAATGCACCCATTTAAAAAATCCTTCGTCTAAAATGTGTAAAAAAGTTATTGTATCTTATTGGAGATGATCCGCGTAACCTTTGTGATGCAACGTTTCGTGGAAAGTATTTCCATTAAACCATCGCCAAAAATCCGTAATAAATACCGCGGACTGAGTAAAATGTTCCGACTTGTTCTCATAAACCTCCAAAGAAATATTGCCCAGTTATGGGCAGCATATTCAACTCCGGAAGTAAGATCATTTGCCCATTGGCAAACTGTTACGCCGAAAGTGGGGCTTCTACAGAAACCAGTGAGTGTATTGTATAATAAATCCTCAAATTTATTGGTCAAAGGAAAAGGAAAAACGGAGATCGTACATGACTGGACCTCCTCGAAAGCGCTAGATAGGTCTCGGTTCAGGAGGGAAACATTGGTCAAAGAGCAGCGCCATTTGTTTACTTTTTCATTGTAAAAGGGACAAAAAACCCGGCTTTTGTAGATGATTCTTTCTTTGAAAATCCCAAGGAACATGTTTGTAACCACCGGAAGTGGCATTGTTTGAGCTCAGAGAATGTAACTGGGGGTGGATGGGAAGAGATTAGTGGGTCTCCGTCAGATGAGTATGCTTTAAGGATTTTCAAAGGGATGATATGCTGACACAGAAATTTTCTCTCTGCTTTACTTTTCCCTTATAAATCCTCCGTAGTAAATGCTTTACATAGGTGAAAAGTGGAGGAAAAAAAAACGACTGTATGCATGCAGGTATAAAAGTAAAGCATTTCCTACGCTTTTTCTTTTTCAGCCTTTCTTCATGGCTTAAAGGAGATTTGAGGGGATGTGCAGCAAACATTGTTACATTCCTCATCGCCTTATTATTCTTCATGGAATCGAGGCTATGGACATAAGAAGAAAAAGCACCTGTGACTCTCTTATATCCTCATTATTCGTCGGACGTAGGTAGAGAGCTTAACTTCTCTCTTCTTTCTCTGTCAATATAATGGTCATAATAGCGGAGGGAGCGTGGGCACTTTTTCCCTTCTTTTTGGGACTTGTAACAGGGAGGTAAAGGGGGAAAAGTCAAGCAAGTATCCCATAGTATACATTTCTCTCTCTCTCTCTCTCTCTCTCTATCCTTCTTTCTTCCCTTGTAGTATTCTTCTTCTTGGTCTTTAATACTCTTGTGCATTCTAAGAAAGGTTGCCATGCTGATGCCTCAGGGAACTTCCTACATACCTCAACGCATAGGTAACTGCATTATTCCTTCATGAGTTAACTCCCTTTTCCCCCCTTTAACCACAAAGTTGCATAGAGTTTTTTTTTATTATTATTTTCATATATGTATATTATACATGCACCCACAAAAAAAAACTATATAGGAGGGCTGTAAAGAAGAACCTTTTTCTTTTCCTATGTGGACTCACTAACACTGTTTTTAATCACTCATTATTACATTATACCCTGCGCGTGTCCGAGTACCTTGTTCCCTGTTATCCCTGCAGGGCCCATAGTAATATACAAGCTTCATTTCACATGGGCACAAGAATAGGAGAAAAAGGAGAGGTCTTGGCAGGGAGAATTACTCTCACATTTTTTTGAAGTCATTCAGTCAGTCTGACCCATCCAGGGGAGATTTATTCAAAAATTTCTTCCATCTAGATGCATATATTTTACCTCTGCGTCAGACACACGGATTTCGATGTCCCTCTCAGAGGAACGCCAAGTCCGCTTGTTGTTCCTGTAACAGTGATACAGCAGCTCTCTTGTGCCCAAGCTTTGATAAAAAAAACCTCATTCCAGAGAAATTCTTCCTAATTATCGCACTTGCTTTATTGTATCATATATGTGTACATGCATAATAAATATGTCCCAAAACCGTGACACAAAACTGGACACTATAGGCATAGGCCATGGGTACAACAAAAGCATGTCAATCAAGAGTTTTTATATAAGTTTGGCATTCCTGTTTATTTATCACTCACTGAATGTGATATGTGATGCTCCGGTAGGGGACCGAATTGGAAGATTCGGATTTTTGGGTTAGAAAATTGACAGATCACGATTCTTTGCAAGACATTGCCGGATTCGGGACGATCAGAAATCAGAAAGAGGTGGAGAACTCCCATTCTTTAGTATGTAAATTTAAGTAGCAAGTACATACTGTTAGCAAATGCCTCATTTGCTCTCGTTACTATGGTGTCATAGTTATTATTATTATCATTAAATTTAAGTGATTGGACCATTTCTCAATTAAGTGTGAGTCGTGCTTGCTCGGGCTAGGAGGATGCCTCTCCTCCTCATTCGGGTCTTCGCTCCGCTCTCGGGTAGATTTGCGCCCAGAGTTGGTTCCCGTCTCAATTCTATTATTTTATTTTAAATAAAACTTTCTTGCTTTTGCCTGAATTACATGGGCTTGTACTTGCTTTATTTATTTGTGCTTTGCTACTATTTCTATTTTACTACTGACTACTACAAAAAAACTACTACTTATTTCTAATTTGTGCTTCGCTCTACCATAAATCTGGCTACGTCACCTAACAAGGCGCCGGGTAGATCGGGAAATCTACCCGGGGTGCCATCCCCACACTCCAAGGTGCGTTGTACGCCGTGGTCCCCTCTCACAGCCTTGCGAGTACTACGTTCATTGCGTGAATTTCCCCAACTTCTACCCGGATTCCCAACTCCTACCCGGATTTAATTATTCTTACCCGGAATCTCCGGGTCCGTTTGGATTTTTCTCTTCCTGCCTGTCTTCCCCGCTTATTGCCGCTGTAACGTGGAATTTACCTTGTATGGCCTCTGGAATGCTTTCAGTAGTCGAAAAGCGAAGAAATTGTAATTATCTGGAATTACCACTAAAAATTTTGATTTATTTCGCACATCTGGTTATATGTAAAAAAAAAAATGTAAAAAATGATTAATTTTATACGGCTAAATGTAAAAAACAGTGTAAAAATTATTAATTTTATACGGTTAAATGAACTTGTGGAGATGAAGAAAATTAGATTTAGTTTTCCTGCTGGTTGCCCCTGGATACGACTCGGTCCTAGTGAATGGCGTTAAAGGATATGGTTTACGCAAAAACTTACCCCTACTAAAAATAGGCATGTTAGCAAATGCCTCATTTGCTCTCGTTACTATGGTGTCATAGTTATTATTAT